>JAGVSP010003499.1:0-65146 GCA_022494985.1 Micrasema minimum | reverse complement strand
AGAACTCAACTTCACTCAGCCGTTCTCGACTTCTACATCTTTACACTCTCGCATCATAAAATATTTTAGCCCTTTTTTCCGCATCCATTCACTCAACATGACCGAACCATTGTAAAGTTATAAGTAATATCAAATTTCATATTTTTTATTTTACTTTAACCACCACAATTATAGAGAGGAATTACATCACAAACACCCAGCTTGATAAAAATCACTTTAATTAATTTTTTTATTTCACCGGGAATCGAACCCGGAACCTCCGTGTTGTGAATCCAGCGTCTTAGCCATTACGCTACGGAGGCCGCCTTAATTTTCTGGTTCTATTATATTTTGTGTTGTTTTACGTTTTTTCATGGCATTTTTACTGACTGGAATGTTATATAATGTAAAGTTTGTTGAAACTTACCTCGGATAACTAAAGGCGGATGGTTCTAAATGCAGTAATTCTCTGATGGTTCGGACTACCAGGTCTCCTTCCTTCCATGTTCGGATGCTACAAATATACAATTCAAATAAAAAAACAATTGTGAACTATCCCGTAAAAAATTATGGATATATTTGGGCAATATAATCAATTAAATAACAAATTATATTTTAAAATTGGTAGCTAACCTAACCCAATCTGATCGAATCTAAAAACTATTCCAGAAATCCACTATTTAAAAAAAAAATTAAGCCTTCTTTTTTATAATCATTATTAATTTGATTTATTAACATTTACATTCTTATAGTATACTAATTCAACTATTTATATGTTTTTGATAGCATGGGTTTTTGATAACCCTTTGTCGTAATAATATATATTTTAATTTTTTAAATTCATTTTATTTAATGAAAATGTTTTGTTTACAATAAAATACTTAATAAATACTCAAATACATATAAAAAATAAACAAAAATTCCACAAAGGCATAAACTGTTCGTGGGTATATATAGAATGTCGATTGGGAATTTCTTTTCAATCTTTCAAGCAAAATTTTAAAATTTAATGTAAGTAAGAAAAATAAAGAAAAGAAATATAATAAATAGAAAATTTAATAATACCACATAAGAAAATGAAAGAAGAAGAGGAAGATAAACATAAAAATATAAGATAACAGTGATTTATGGATGGTTATGTTTTATTTATAGTAAAAATGAAGTATATTTTTTTAATGATGAAAATGTTTTTTGAACTAGAAAAAAAAACTAGGTACATAAATAATTACCTGTCTTTAAAAAGAACGTAGGCGTAAGAACTATCCACATCGTAAGAGTCGTGATTGTGACTGCCTTCACTCTTCTCCGCGTGCTCATATAGTTCCTTCTTCACCATTACTGGGCTGCCACTGGTTCCTCGTCTGCAAGCAGACTCAATTCATCAATTTGACAGGAAAATTACTAATTACTTCATTCCTACTCGGGAGTACATACTTAAGATAATTATAATAATTTGGATAAAGGCCATGGCTTCAAAAAAATGGGAATCATGTAAAGGATCTCCGCGATGTAATCGTAATTATTGTTTCTGTTCATAATCTGTCAGGAGCATAGCTTGGAAATTAATTTATAATTATGAAAAAATTTGTTCAATGTGCATGGTGTTACAAAACTCGATATACAATAGGGAAATTAGTGAATCATTTGAAGAATAAATTTTTTTGATTTGCCCCATAGTTTTCGAGAAAATTGAGAAAGATCTTGATTTTTAAAATATGTTTTTGCAAATTGCTATCAAACATAATTTTTTAGATAAATTAATACTATCCATAGAGAAAACAAATTAATAAAACCGCATTTTAATAATAATTTTTGGAATTTTACTAAATCTGCCGTACTTATGAAGGCTTTTACGAGAAGAAAAAAAAAATTCAATCTTGGATTAAAAAGTCATATTGCACATTCGAATCTAAATATGATGTAGATTCACCAATTTTCGGGTTTTACTTCGAGTTTTGTTACTCCATGTATAGGCGTTACAATAAAAACAAAATCCTTTCTTTTACAGTGAGTTCACCAAAACAAAATCAAATTCATCTCGCCACCTACTTAATTTAATGTAAATCTGCGTTACCTGGTTTTTTTAGTGTCGTTCTGTTCAGGAATGTTCTTGAACTGTTGGTGGTTGTGTTTGTCGAAAGGGGGCCCCCGTTTTCTTGACATCAAGGCGCTCCCGGCGCTTGAAGCCCCACTCATAGTCCGCCAGCAGGGCCCCAAGCTCGGGGCTCAACAAATGGGAAGGCATTTCACTGTCAGGGCGACCTTGGAAAGATACAAACCAAATATTGCTAAATCATTTTTGTGAAGTCTGAGACTTTGTCTATGAACTTCTCGAAATGATTTTTTTCAGGAGAAAAACATCTCGTCTTCGTTTTCAGGCTCTATATTCAGCCAGATGTATGCGGCTAAGTCATTGAAAATAGGACATTTCGGATCCGTGCCACCATGCGAAGCTGCCGTGGACATTTAAACGATGTCATATTTCATATGTTGGTTGTAAGAAATTACCAACTAGCTAATACACCCGCACAATGTACACCACTGTATGTACAAAAAGTCAAAATAAAAAAATACATACAATGGCATACATGGGCCTTCCAAATAAATAAAAAAATTCGTTAATACCTCACACGCAGCTTGCTTTATTCTATTATATTTTAACATCGCTCCCCCCTATTGAAAACTTTTTAAATAAGTAGTTTAAAACAAAAGTGTGTTTCATTTCATAATTATGGAAAACTAAAAAGTGAGTGCTACAAACATTGAGTTATTAAAATTAACTTGATTAACTTGACTCCATCGCCTTTGGACATGAAATATAATTATATATTTTTTATAGAAATGATTGTCTACATACTTGTTGGTGTGGACTCTCCGACATAAACTCGTCCTCCTTCGGTGTAAACAGGAGATCCTCGCCCTCCAGATGTTCTCCAGGTGTTGAGAAGGCGAGATAATAGCGCTGCCTAGTTTCTTCTCCATCGTAGGCTATATGGGAGCCTGCATAGCGGGAGTAATCTAAAAGAAACGAATGAAATTAAATAGTCAACAAAAGTTATGATTTTTATTATATTCGCTTTGTTTGTGAGATAACCCGTGTTATGTTTGTTACCTTCTCAACGACAACAATAAACAACGACCGTGAAAATGTACGCACATATTTTTATTTTTATTTAATAAAACTATTTGCATCACCATGACTTGGTGACTAAGGTGACGGGCGTTTCCCTCCGGGATGCTTTCGGGCGAATTCTGGTGGCATGCTTCCCCCCTACTGCTGCGATCACGACTGCTCTGTCTAGAAACGATTAAGAGGAAGAATATAAAAAAGCTTACCCTGCGGAGCCACCTCGTTGTTGGTAAGATATTCCATCCCTCTTTGCCTCGCTGCGAAGCCATCGTTCTCACCACTTCCACCCTCTTCCTTAGAGTGTTCAGGATCTTCTTCATCAATATAAATTCTCTGTTCTGGAATTTCGCCATCTGATTGATCTTTCTCATCTATTACACCATCTTTACTCTCATACCCTTGCCTGAACCTATCGGGCGTATTATAATGTTGGTTGAATCGGTCGGGTCTAAGACGATTCTTAGTTAAAAACTCACTAGTAGAAACGTAGTATGGATCCATAGGATTGTCAAAAGGCTGTTTGAGTTCAGCTAATGCAGCTCTTAGTTCATATAAATCCTGGTTTTCGAGCCATTTGTTGACGGGATCTTTTTCACTTATTTTAGCGTAGTCTGCTTCAGAATTTTCCGGCTCTTCATTGTATTGAGGAAGGAGTGCTCGAATTTGTTCCTCATTTTCAGGTTGCAGCAAATATAGTATGTCGTCGGTTGTAAGTTGAACATTTGGTAAGTAGCCGTTACTGACGTGTTCATTTTCAATTATTTCTTGGTCGTTTGAAGGATATTGTTCGTTGTTTGCAAATATAGATTCGAGTTTTTCCATATTGAGGTCTCTGGTCTCGTGACCTTCACGGAAATCTCCGGGCGTGTTGTAAATTCTGGAGAAAACTTGATAATCTCTCTGAGGGGACCGATCATAGTCCTTAGATCTTTTGTTTTTTCTGCGGTAGGACCTCTTCGCTTGATCTTTCCAGGAGTCATAGGCCTGAGGGGTTTCTTGTGTGTCTATCGGCACTATAAAACATATAAAAATTAATTATGTATGTAATGACACAACGTACTGGATAAATATATCGTATAAAGATTTCTTACTTTCAGTATCAGGTAGCATCGGTAAGTTTTCGAGGAATTCTCGTTCATTTGGGGGGAAATAAACTTCATCAGCGAAATCAGATTCAGCGACGTCAGTGTTGGGGTGTATCTAACAAAAGCTACAGATTGAGGATCTACTTCATCTCCGGCCTCAAACGCTCCGAGGGCCGCTGTCAAGTCTTGGTCTGATAGATGATCGCAGACGGTTGGTTCGTAATGAAGCCTGAAAATCATATCAGCGTTAGAAAAAAAAGAAATGAAAATAAACATCAAAGTAATTTTTTTTGAAGCATAACATATTATATAAAATCTTCATGAGCAGATTTTCAAACCACTTTTATAGAAAATCTCTTTGTTGGCATCTCTCGGCCGAGAAAAGAAAATAATAAAAATATTTATGTGGTTTCATATTATTCCAAGAGCATAACCTTTCGTTAATTATTTATGAGCTTTTGTAGAGCTTCCCGCACAATTAACTACCGCTTTTTTATTTGGCAATTTAGAATTAGTGGTAATAAAGTTTCAAAATACCACAACCTTTTGTCATTTCAAAACTTCAAAGCTCTTAAATATTTTTTAACATTTTATGGCACGAACGAAATATAACCATCGTTTTTGGGGGTGAGTAGCAATAATAGGAATCATATGATGTACACATATACATATATATACCTACACAGAGGACGTGCAATAATTATTTTGTATCCGTGTTTTAATTTTGAATCGGGTACTTTGCAGTTTAAAAAAGGAGAAGGTGGAAGAAAATAACATTTTAATGTTGACTTTACCGGGATCTTACCCAGAATCTTAAACACTTAAAAGAGGGTAGGAATTTGCTGCAAATAAAGGGTAGGATTTTCAAAAGTGAAAGCTCCACCCTTTCCGAGTCTTTTTCAGTCCAGCCAACTCTACCGATTTTTTCAACAAGCTAAACCGCGATTTTAAGATTGTTAGTGTGATAAAGATACGAATGAATTATTTACGTTATGTACGCGAACAAATGCTTTCATTGCCCCTACCACTGTCTCGGCTTATGTATTATATTGTCATTGTTTCCATCACCCAATCCAACCAGAGTCGGCCCAAATCAACAGTAGTAGGGTAATGTTAGTTTCTACCCCGATCATTATTTATTAGTAATTACTCCAACCGTGTGGAGACCGGCATACTGCCTCGCCAGCCCCCCATCCCTGACATCCACCCGTGCTTTTCAATAGTAAATAATACTAAGTCTTACCTGTTCCTGATGGAGTAGAGCATGGCCTGTAGAATGCATTGTGTATATGCGTGACTCCACCGGTAGCCAAGCAACAATAGGCGCTGCAGCTCATGCTCAAAGCCACGCAATTCCTCTGTAGTCAATTCATGCCTTAAATCATACGTACACAATGTTATTATGATCCAGTTGTAATGAATCAGCGCAAACAGGTATGTAATATTGCATTCTGTATTTACCTAACTAAATCTTCTTCTTCTACATTGCCGAACACTTGGAGGCATTTGCCAAATGCATAATCTGAAATGCAAAATGTACAAAACAATAAGTTTTTCCAAAAATCTTGTACTGAAAATGC
The DNA here is from genome assembly GCA_022494985.1 of Micrasema minimum. NCBI lineage: Eukaryota > Metazoa > Arthropoda > Insecta > Trichoptera > Brachycentridae > Micrasema > Micrasema minimum. The sequence goes on along the minus strand of JAGVSP010003499.1, from coordinate 59,372 downwards.
AGAATCTATATAAGTGAAAGAATTAATTACTTAACAACATTTTGAATGTGTACAAATACTTGTAGACAAATTACTGGATTATACCCATGCTGGGCTAATATCAGATATTATTGATATCCCAACAGAGACAGAGAAACTCTGGAAACGAATGTGGATTATCTACTTTTTCATTACACCCAATATTTTGTCCATATTTCAGAATTTATTCTTTATTAATTATTATTTTGAACCTCTCTTCACTTGTCTTTATGTAAAGTTTTCATAATGGAAAAGTAGGTACGTAAAAATAATAAGTAACTTTATATTTGAAAAAGAAAATATCTACGGTGGACTAAAAACGATATATAGAAGAGCAGACTGGAAATTTTTCAAGAACAAAGTTATTATTAATTTTTCATTTAAATTTTGAAGCTTTAAAGGTAAGGTGGTACAAAACACCCACATTTTTCGCCAATTTATGATTGAAGCGACGTTTTCATGCATGTTTTCTAATTCGTTACATCTACAAAAATCAGAGACATGTTATGTTACAAAAATGCGTTTTATATCTTTTTAATATTGACTGTAGGTTTATGTACATAAATTAGTATGTATGTGGTCAATAAACAGTTTAATAAAAAAAAGAATGACCCACGCTCAGAAAACTAAGTCTATTTGGCCATTTTTTCCAAATTGTTTAAATGTATAAGTATATATTTAAGTGTTGAATGTATTTTAAATTTATAAATGTATTTTATACTAAATTTGAAAAAAAAAACAAAATAAATACAATAAAATAATTAAAACAACAAAACGAAACCCTCGCAAAATGAAATAAATGGAAAACAAAATTAACAAAAAAAAATTAAAATTAAATAAATTAAAATAAATTTTGTTAACTAGTGTTACAGAAGTTTTGTTTCTCATAACTAAAATGTTTCATACAAATACTTCAATGCAATACAATTTTATAAAATGATTATTATCTCTGTGCTGTTTTTTTTTTTTTTAAATAACAGCCTCCACTTATTTGCGATTGATTTTTTTTTTTAAGTTGAAATCGAATTGAAATTTAATTTGGTTGGTAACTGGAGATTTTCAGTTGAAAATAATTCACACTTACCATCATAGCACCACTCGATTTTCTCAGTACACAGTGACTCGCTAAATAAACAGCCTGAAACAAAAGAAATATATAATATTATACGTAAATATCGTGGGTAGGAAACTCCCGGAATATGTAAATCTTTTTATATTTCAAAGTTTTAATGATATTTTACCTTTTATCATAAATTAAATTGTTTTTATAATTATTATTTTTAGCAAGAAACCAGAGTCAATTATATTTTTTCAGGGTTCAAAATGATTGCCCGTTTGAAGAACTCAAATGTTTCTTTTTATAAAAAAAAGAAATTAAAAAATCTACTGATAGTTGTTCTAATGGAAATAAAAATAGAGGCACAGGTATACACGTCTCTAAATTTATACTTAAAAATGTGAATTGTGTACACTGTTAGTTTACGTACTTAGGTATATTTTTAATATCTGAATTCTAATATTTAGGTACCTACGCAACAATAACTTGTATTAAAAGTAAAATACGGATTATTGTAGAGTATGATTGAAACCAGTCCCAATATTTACAGCAAAAGACAACAGGGAAAGACAGCACACTCAACACAGTTACTACAATATATTTTTCCCTAGACTGAATACAAAATAGGGGTAATCGTAGTACAATAAATAATACCATTTCAGTATGATCCACCGCCACCGTCTACAAATATCAAGTTGATCTCCCGAGGGAAGTAAATAATAGGTATTTCATGTATTTAGATGTATTCCCATAACGTATTATGATTGGAAGTAATGAACATTACCGATTCCATGTCTATTACAAGCTTTAATTATTACTTGATCCTTGTAGTAGAAAAAGAAAATTTAGAGGATGAATTTCAATTTGTACAGACTGAAATGTTAACATAAATGTATAATATTATTATTTTTTGTTTATTTATAAATTTTTCCCCGTTGATTGTGCCGACGACAAATTAATTAAGCGATATTTCATCATACATTCATTAAAAATCCGAATTTTTAATTAATTAAATACTATCACTTCGGACGCACGTGGAGTGTAAATTGGAGTGTAAAAAAATATTAAACTCATATCGAGAAAACATGAGCAAAATAAAAAATCTTCAAACTAAAATCTAAATAGAAAACACATAAATCAATGTATTGAAATGGTACTGCGTGATATGCCATGTCTGTAAAAACCCCTTTTTTGTGTGATTAAAAATGACAATTTGGATAGTTGAATAAAATAAACATTTTTTAGTATTAAAATAAACATGGGTAGCGTCGCGGTCTCTGAGTCCAGAGATCGCGGTTCGAATCCCCACTTCGACACGACTCGATTCCTATTTTCAAGCACAAGCCGCTTAGGTTTTATTGAAAAATAGTAATTACAAATTGAAATATGTGCAAATATCATAAGATTGCATAGATTTCTTTTTCAAAAAAAAAAATATAATAAATATATTCACTTTGGATAGCGTACTAGTTTCCCTTATCCGCACCCAATGGTCATCACCGCACCCAACATTCTAAAACGTGCACGGCACGAATATACTTTAAGTTCTTAAGCTATCTTTATATGGCGCAGTTTACTACACAGTTTTCTGTGCAGTCTGAAAACGGTCCCGTATAAAGGTAAAACTGCATGAAAAACTGTGTGCTAGTGTCAGATTTAAGCTGACATGACAGTCAATGTTTTTTATGTAAACGTTTAAATAGACATTGGTTTATTGTATGCTTTTAAATACGTAAAAAAACAATAACATATATACATAATTAGCTAAATATACAATTTCCTGAGAGCAAACATACGATAATAACTTACAATCGCGTTTCAAAAATACACATATTTAGCGTGTCTTTTGACAGAAGTTTGACAGACTGCACAGTTTTCTGAACAAGAAACTGTGTAGTTTTCTGAACAAGAAACTGTCTCATATAAAGTGGGCATTAGACTTACCCTTTTCCCAAATAGAATGAAGCAATTTACAGTAAATTCAATTCAAATCAAACAATATAACCTTTTAATGTGTACCGGTATTCTATAAACATCAAGGTACCAAATACTCTATCTCAGAAAGTGTGTTTAGTGTATAGGTGAAGGTTGAAGGTCTGTTGGTCCTTTGTTCCAAGGACTCCTATTTTAGGAGACTCGATACCAAACTCCGTTATTTCCTTTTGGTTTCCGGTATGTGACTTCCTCTGATGATTTATGGTCGAGATTTTCCAGAAATTTTGTAACATCAGATATAGCGCCATAGTCCAAGAAGATTGATTAATATGCAAGTCTTTATCTCAAGAGGCACGAAGTTATCTTTGATTTTTATGTTTAGGGTGGAAAGAAATTTATGATTTATAGCCGCGATCTTTTAGACGTTTTTCGTGGTTTAAAATATTTAAAAATATATATTTTAGCTTGTTTAAATTGGTTCTACACTCCATACGCACTTTAAAGTGCTAAAAATGGCGAAAAGGAATAATAGTTTTTTATATGATATAATCTTCAATTTTTACATTTACCAAAACGATACGTTGTCCAAAAATGATCATTATATTAGCGATTGGGAGAAATTGCTTATCTGTATATTTAAGAGATATTTCTCGTAAACTCGACTAACGTCGGTTTTATTTTATTCCAAATAATTCATTATTTCACAGCATGGGTGTTGGTACATAAATGTAATAAGCTTTATATAATATCTACTAATACGTATTAATAGTCATTATACGCACTTAATATTTCCCGTCACGTTCCCTGGTTTTTAGATTTACCACAAACGTAATTTATGTAATTAAATTAGTAGTTCCTCAAGGTTGAGCACTTCAGCAGACAAATAAATCAATTAAACAACATACTGAGAAAATGGTTAATTTAGTAGAAAAACCCTTGGAGTATTATGTGATATCACTTCTGCTTCCACTAATTGGTAGGCAATTACATTTTTTAATTTAATTGAAAAATCATTCTCCCTGGGGAAGTTTGTAAAAGGTTTTCTTTTATATTTTGGTTGCCAAGGAAACTCCAGGAACTCTGTAATACGAAACCAAATAAAAATAACTTGAAACAATAAAATATGAAGGTGAGATAAATTTATTACAATTATGGGTGGGAATAAATAATCCCAAAACATTCAAAACAGGTAAATACTTGTACTGAATTAAAACACAAAGAGTTCTACACAGGTTTTTTTATTATTAAAAACAAGGTGACGCGTTTCGTCTTAGAAGGACATTATCAAAACACTAGAGTGTTACATTAGAGTGTTTTGATAATGTCCTTGTAAGACGAAACGCGTCACCTTGTTTTTAATAATAAAAAAACCTGGGTAGAACTCTTTGTGTTTTAATTAAATACAAGTATTTACCTATAAAAATGGAGTTCTACGAACTAACAGCCAAAACAATCAACATTCAAAACAGATATATAGGATTTAAAGATTGAAATGTATTTTAATGATTTTTAATTAGACAGATTTGAAAGGGGTATTAACAGTGAGGGTATTAACGTCCGCGTTTTTATGCGGATATTTTATCAATTCTTAAAAAAAAAAAAAATAGCGTTAAAAAAAAAAATAGTGAAAACATAAAAATCTAAATTACTACTAAAAGTAACGAAAAACTATTGAGGTAACGCAGAACACTGTTTTTCATTAAATTAGTTATCTCGAATACCTACGTATTATGTATCGTTAAAATTATAATACTATTTCCGTACATTTATTTATGTTTAATGTTCGTAAAAAAAAATGTATGACGCGCATGCTATCAATATTCATATAATCAATATTGCACATTCCATTGCGCAGTTGGCGTTGTATTGAAATAATGTTATTTCATTTCAGGATCAGAATTAAAATTCACCACAAAGGAAATTATTTTCTGAATTTTAACTGAAAATTTCCAATTTATCGGTCTTTTATACAGATTTAAAATGTCGGGGAAATTTTTGCTATGTGGGGAGTGTTGAGAGATCGTAAATCAAATCCTTACAAAGAAATTGACAGCAACAGTTGAACCTCGCCGTGTAATATCATTAAAAAGTTTTTCACAAAAACAATATACAGTTAGAATCACGAAGATTCAAGTAGTTTAGTATTTTCTACAGAATTTAGAAATCCTTGAAACAAAGTTCTGTGTACAATGGAAGTCCTCTCTAAGTAAGTTAGCATGTTACACGTTTCCAAAAACGGATTATTTTCACTATTTCAGGATTTCAGGATTATAGTATTATTTGTTTGTCAGCTCGTGTAGCTTTTCTCTTTTGTATCAGGGTCATAAAGTGACTACTTTTTACCAAAGATATTATCATCATCATCATCATCATACCATATCCGCTCCCTATGTGGAGCATATGGATTCCACAAACTGCCTCCAGGCCAAGCGATCGGCCGCCAGCTTCCGTGCATCCTCCCAAGTCAAGTCCACGTCCCGCAGCTCTGACGCAAACTGCCGACGAATTGGACGACCAGGACGCCGAGAACCTGATGCCTTGTAAAATAGGAGAGCATGGTTAAGGCTCTCGGGAGGCATGCGTAGTATATGGCCTAGCCAGCCGGTACGCCTTCGCCGGATGACAGTAGATACCAAGGGTTGCTGTGTCCGTTGCCTCACTCCTTTGCTCCTTACAAAGTCAAACCACCGCACACATAATATTCTTCTAAGACACCTATTCTCAAAACTCAAAAGTCTGATATTTTGGGCCCTGGTTAGGTGCCATGATTCGCAGCCATAGAGGAGAACAGGTGTAATGCAGGAGTTATAAAGAAAAAGTAAAAGGAAAAAAGAAAGATATTATAATATGTAATCTACTTTAACATAGACAATAATATTTTTTAAATAGACAACATAAAAAACATGATATATACCCACAATTTCTTTGGAAGAATTAGTTGAGTGTGACCCTCAAAATAGACCATATATTTTTAAAATGGAAACAGATATATTATATTCTCCTCCTGATTCCTTATTCTCTGCTTTTTACGTAGGTAACCTATCTATTATAATTTATATTCCGAGATTTTAAACATAATATAATATTTATTTTAAACTTCGCAATACGCCTTTGAATAAATGAGATTGAGGTAGACAAATTAATTGGTCGTATTTTGTGCTATCACTAGTAGCACTTAAAATCCAAATTCTTATTTAAAAATCTGGTGTTTTGGTTTCTGGACCAAGGTATGTAGAATCCTGTAGTACCATTATCATTCATATTATCATGGGTAATAAAAGACTCCGAGCTGAGATTTATTAGCGTCGTATCTTGATTACGTCGCGACGTTACCATTTTAGTAACAAAGCCTTTTGTCGTCTACAAAAAAGATGAGCTCGTACAATTTCATCTGGGGATAGAGAAATGTGATCATTGGTTTACTTTGTTTCGGCGTCTCTACAAAATAATAACTCGTGAATAAACTGTATTCAGAGTATTTTGACCTTCTCATACTTCGGACCTTTCCTCCCCAATAATCTCACCCCTACACTATGGTCGTGTTTTTACCCGTACTCTTTTATTTAAGTGAAAAAGAGAACGTATAATGATACAATCAAGTTTATTAATAATTTACGATTTAGCACGCAATTAATAATATGTATATTTAGAACAGTTTTTCTTGCAGTGTAGGTTCTGTTATATTACCACTATCAACCTAACACTTTTTATTTTTAAAGTAAAGAGAGAAAAAAAATTGGTGTGCCTGGATGTAGAAGCCGAGGAAGGCCGAGAAAGACATGGCGTGATCACGTACGAAAAGTACTTGAAAGTAGACATGTGAAAAATCGGAACAATCGGCGTATGTGCATGAGAAGATGTATGAATGTAGAGGAAGCAAAGGCATTTGGTCGCGTATTTAACCATCTTTTCTTCCGCTTTTTCCAGTTAAAACTGAATCTATTAAGTTTCGCGGATTAGCTTTAAAAAATAGGAAGAGTTGTGCTGGACTGAAAAAAGACTCAAGAAAAAAGGCGACACTGAAAAAAGATACTCTTTAAAAACAGTCTAGGGAAAGGGTGGGGTTTTCACTGCAGAGGAAGCAAAGGAAGTATGTCAGGACAGAGTGGTATGGCGTTCTATCCTCTCTGCCTATCCCTACGGGGAAATGGCGTGATGGTTAGTTAGTTAGTTAGATTAATTTAGTACTTTAAAAGTACTTAAGTGGCATGCGAAAAACTAAGCGATATTTAATCAAATTTAGACCAAATTTTATTAAATTAAAACGTTGAAAAAATATTTTTTTAAATCACCGCACATTACAAAATTTCAGCTACGCGTCATTGAAGCTTAAAACGTCTAGCTTTACACAAAAAAAAAAAATTGTTTACCCACAACTATTATTTTGTTGATAAATAAAAAGGTTTTTTTATATTTTGTACAGCGGGTATTTTTATTAACCACTTAATGTATAACCATGTATTGTTGTCATTAGGAATGTAAAATGGCATAATAACTACTTGACTTACCTGAAATACTGTTTCTACTGAAAACATCTATAAAATGAGTAGTGGTGGTCATAAACCAGTAACAGAGTTACTTTATTTAATCATCGTCATCATCATCATCATACCATATCCGTTCCCTATGTGGAACATACTTTATTTAATAGAAACCTATAAAATGTCTGTCATAATAACAATTGTACAGATGTTATTACATTGTAGATCACACCATTCTCATATTTTATTTTATGGTAATAGTAAAGTTAAACATTTACGTAATTTGTAATTTTCTATGCAATGTACGTCATTCTGTTGTGTACCATTTCACATTTCTGTAACATGAAGTAATTCCAACTATGTTTATAAATTTATTTAGTTTTATAAAAATTTAATAAAGAAGCGTGTTATACTATAAATAATAATAACCCGATATTATGGATATCCCAACAGAGACAGAGAAACTCTGGAAACGAATGTGAATCTTCTCAACATGCAGATGTCACTGGAGAGAAAAAAAAGGTAAAAAATTGACGAAAAACAAACTCAAATGTGGGAACTTCTGTACAAATTAGTAGAAATATGTAGTAGTTTAAAAAATTTGTCATATATGGTTGTCAGATGATGGGCGGAGTGGGGAGTGTTGTAGTACATCAAGTGACCACTTGACAGTCCAACCCAGCCAATGACAGGTCATAAGCCCTGTAAACGCCTAGATAACCCACATTCGTTTCCAGAGTTTCTCTGTCTTTGTTGGGATATCAATAATATCTGATATTAGCCCAGGATGGGTATAATCCAGTAATTTGTCACAAGTGTTTGTATACGTTCAAAATGTTGTTAATTATAACCCGCTTTACTACTATTAATATTGCTTTGCCTTATCCGCACCCGATGGTGCATGGGACACTGCATTACATTAAGTGGAGTGAATCATGTTCTTTTGCTACACAAAGGCAAGATGATCAGTTTTGCGCTTCAGTGCCAGTCTACAGTACCTACACACATAAAATATAGTATTTCAGGTTGACCCTACGGGAAATTGAACCCGCGACCTCTAGCCCAACGCGCTAGTCACTACTCCATGTTAACCATGACAACCCATTTTACAAGAACATTTCAAGATAATACCGTAATGTTCCTTTTCTATTGTTTTTCCAAGTATTCTGCCTCCATATTGACATTCTATTTTTAGTCCAGGGTTTCACTTTTGACTTTTAAAAATGAACCAAGGCAATATTTTTTTGTCTACTTGATACAGCATTAGTCTCGGGACCTGAAATAAAAGTGCGACACTTCGAAATGGCGAATGATCTATCGTACCAAATCACTCGCCATTTCGAATTGTCGTATGCAACTTTTAGTCCAGCATAGAGGGTCCCAGGTCGTATAGAAACGTGGACCATAAACAAAACACGCTTTATGTTTCTAAATAATTTTTCCCTTAATTTGATAACATGCCGAATAACCTTCACAATAATTTTGTAGGTAGATTTTTTTGGCAAATTTTGGCATGTTTAGTGTATTTATATATTATATATATATATATAATATTATGTTTAGGTATGGATAACTTCAATGAATTTATTTAACTATCTACCTCTTAATTTTTATGAATAATTGTCACAAACATTGATTTTTAATGAAATAAATATCAAAACACCTACTTTTTTAAACCACGATTAAGTTAGTAATAACAATTTGTCCCACAATAATTTTATCAAAATTTAAAAAGTGATCGTTTTTAATACTGTTTTTCATTTCATATAAGAACGTAATAAAAAGTTGCGTGCGGATAATTTTAATAAATTTTTAATAAAAAAATTACTGATTTCAATTTATATTTTGATTAGTTAAATCAAATATAAAAGAAAATAATTTTACAGTAAAAGGAGAAATAAGAATAATAAACTTCAGTTGGTAAACAAGAAACTGTTCCATGAATCAAATTAGTTAAAAATAACACTAGTTATCTTGTATTTTACTGCTTTCAAGCGCATGAAATCGAAATGAAAATCAAGTTATCTCCGTATGAAAGACAAAGAAAAACCGCCATAAATACCCGTCCTAAATATTAAAATACCTAATTCATTTTAGGGGCACTGTTCCCGCTAGTACTGTGCGTGGGTGAAAAGTAGTAACGATTTTGCCCCTTCACCGCGCAGTTCTGAAACCGCCCACGCGGCCTCCTGCGTCACAAGGCGGGGGCGGGGGTGGGAACAGACCTGGGCGGGGGGTGAAGAGGGAGGGGGAGACGTCTCCCCGAAACTGTGGTCATATAGAAAATAGATTTACCACAGCTTGCGAATATAAAGTATGAGTGATGTTCAATTAATTAACATGTTTAGAGGTTTGAATTAAACTGAAACATTGTTTGCGTATAGTACAGCTGTATAAAAAAAGGGTTAGACTGAATTCTACCAAATACCTACTGAGTTAGATTAATCTATGATTCAAACAAAAAAATTGATTATTTTTTTTTTTATCAACAATAAATGTTTATGCGAAGTGATATTGAGCTGTTAACGTAAAAATATATAAAACTTCTATCTTTTATATAAATCAAGGGTAAGGTTAAGTAATCAATAAAAAATTGTCTTATCAAAGTATAAACTATTATTATACCCACTACCTACGTTACTGCTACGTCTACAATAAAAAGTAGGTAGGTACTAATTATAACTACCTACTAACTAGTTATAAACGTATTTATATAGCTAACAAACTCTTCTTTTTTATCTGCATATTTTGTTTCCAAGTTATAAAAACCAGCCTACGGTGTGCTGTCGTCAGCGTTTATTTATCCCCTTAATTTTCACAAAACAAGTACCTACTTAAGGGTTAATAAGATGAAGTCTTAATAAATTTTTACAAAAAAGTTCACCAGCATTTCAGAGTTTTGATTAGTCATTAAAATTTTTTGTAAGAAAAATATGATTAGTAAAAACACTTTCATTTAAGCTAGCGTTAATATTGATTCGATTTAATTACTTAGACGTTTTTTATTATCTAGTGCCTGAAAAGTGGAAATGACTTAATATATAAGTATTTAAATAAATGTTTAAAATCGCTTACAATTGGATACATTTTACGCTCATTTTGTACGTACCGTTCTTACAAAATGTAGAAGAGTTCGCCATAGGAGAGGGCTATAAAGATTTCATTTACAATACTAGTTTCTCGATATTCCTTACGAGTGTTCTGCGAATTTAAGAATTTTACGTCTCGTGTGTTAGATGCATTAGAATTCAGTTTTTACCTTTTCAACAACTCAAGATACTCATGAACTATTTTCGGAACAGAAAAAAGTAAAATTCAGAATGAAATGAGTAACTGTTTTCTCAGCGGAAAAATGTTTCCCCAAGCAGTTTATTTATTAAATTTTTAATGCTGAAAATTGGACTGGCAGGAGTTGCAAGTTATATTTATTGTGATACATTTGTGTATTCACAATAGATCTCGTTATTTTGGAAGAGTAACTTAAATATTCAAATATTCAGTGTCAGGGAGGATTTACCCTTGGGTAGGGATGATGAATTAACAGTTCAGAAATTATGGGATAAAGTTTGAAATCATAAACCATTTAACCAATATTTTCATATTAACATATGTATATACAATGCTAATCTTATTGATTTTTAAATTTTCGTCGGTACGACTTATGTCTGGAGCAAAGTTTCGTAATTTATGGTTTTGTCAATTTAAATGTTTTTTTAAAGGTTAATATTTTGTTTTGGTTTCGTTAATATTTAATAACGCATTAAAAAGCACGAAGATTTTTTGCATGAAGTTTTTTTTACTTATATCAATAAATTATTGTTTCATATACCTACAATCACATATGGAATGACTTAAAATGCCTGCTTTAATTCTTTTTTACTTTTTCACTTTTGTTCATAAATAAGAAACATGAAATTTATTTTCACCCTTCGTTTTATCATTTAATAATAGTAATAATATCATAATCATCGTTATTCCATATTCGCTCTCTATTTGGAGCATATGGATTCCACAAACTGCCTCCAAGCCAAGCGATCACCTGGCAGTTCCCACGCATCCTACCAAATCAGGTACATGTCCCGTAGTTCTGAGGCAAACTGCCGACGAATTGTTAACATTAAAAATATGGGATTGTTGGAAATAATATGGGGTAAGAATATCACAAGATAGAATAAATTTCTTTTTCAATAAAAAATATCTAAATCTAAATAAATTCATGTATAGATCTACTAAAAGTATTCTGTGATTTCAAATTATGTAAATGAACTAATTTCCGTCTTTTGTACTGAGCGTAGAAGATAATTATTACTGACTTATCCCCTTACTTTTTTTCTATAATCCTGTGAGTGGATTAATCAACTGGTATTTCATTGAGATAAATCACGTTCTGCTAAGTTAAAAATAATTATTCTATCGAATTGTAATTTGCATTTGACCTACTTTACAGAATAAAAAATTACAGAATAATACGTTCATTAGATTTTTTTTTAATTAAAAATTTATTTCTATTATTTGTTAATTTTCTTTTATTTTTGTCGTATTTGTTCTTAATGGTAGCTTCGTAGAACACATAGAACACCGAGTGTAATAAATACATGCTTGATTATTTTTTAAAATATATATAAAAATCACTACGGCAATATTATTTCAACCTCTCGTCCTTGAAGGGTTAATTTTATTTATCGTAGCGAGCACTGTGCTTTGTAATTTCAAAAAAGTTTTCCATCAAGACGAATCAAGATAACTTATTTCAAAAGACGAAATTTTTTTCTTAAAATTTTTATTCTGAAGTGGTTCGTCCTTAAAACATCGATTTATCCCAAAGTGAGCTGAAGGATTTTAGGATTTCCTTATCTAAGTGGAGCGGAGTTAGAAAATTGACGATTCAAATCGTTATTATCCGTGATTTTTGACATAAAAAATACATTATGAAGCATCGTCTTTTGAAAACTAAAAAAAAAAATATTTATGACCACAGACAAAGGTATATTTTAGTAACGAAAGAAATTTGAAGCATTGCATTTCTTTTGCTCAAATTCCACTGTTGCTAGCATACAAAACAGGTTCTCGTAAACTTTAAGGGAGCTTCCCCTCAAGTCAGAGTACTAAATAATGAGTTGAATGTGTCTAAAAATAAACCTCAGCGGTATGTATTGTATGATAGCTTCTGCGTTTTGAAATATGAAGCTTAAATTATTTTCAAATGAAATTACCTAGTTTATATGTATACTATTATTAGCTTTTCGGGATAAATTTTAGTTGAAATCAGAACTAAACAATTTGGTACAGTAAAACCAGATTAAAAGCGTTTATATTACAATATATTATACAATAGACATCGTATTGGTATCTACAGATACATTTTGAAAGTTTAGAATTTATTGCAAATATTTTATGGCAGACATTTTATTTGAGAGCAGAGTTTTAAAAATAACTGAACCTAAACTTCTGAAAATATGGTAAGTATAATAAAAGTGAATATTTAATAGCGGCTATAAACTTTTATCCACTATCCTGTAAATATAAATGAAAATAAGCTTAAGGCGTAGATTTAAAAAAAAATTGGTATCAAATTTATATTTCAGATAGCTTCGTTTGTTGATTGGAGTGTTTTCTGAAATGGTATTTTCTGCCAACGTTTATTCCCAATAAATCATTAAAACCGAAACTGTTAACACACGAGTACTTTTATACCATTAAGAGTTCAACCACCTCGTTTTATATGTATAACCGAACAGAAATTCTGCGAGGGTTTTAAAAATGTATTCTTTCATCGAGAACAAAGATGAACTATTTTCGTCAGTTTTGTTGACGTCAATTTTGTTATCATTATTTAGAATTCATATAAATGATTCGGATTGATGTATAAATTAAAAAGGTTTGCTGATATTCCGAAAAATGGACAAAACTGTTAAAAACATTTTTATTATTATTTAGAAAAGGAACAATGAATACATGAGTATAATATTTTCGTTAATCTATTATCGCTTCTTCTTGTTCCGTTTAATATACAACCTTTAAATAAAAAAACCTAATTAATAATTTTGTGTTTAAAGAGAAAAAGCAAATATTAAGCTAAAAGTATTAAATGTTATTAATGAGTTTATTATTAGAAGCTTTCGAAGTTTATTAATAGGTGATTTCTGCTTCGTAATATTGAAGCTTACCCGCTGTCTCATTATTGGGTAATTATAAAAGTTTTAGTTTAATGATCACATTTCAAGGCGTGTAACATAATAAATAATTAAACTTCGAAAACATATTAGGTACTAACTTCTAAAATCAAATTATAATTTTTGATAAAATGGTATTTCGGCTGTCGATTGAAATAATGTTTAATTTTTAATTATTTTTTTTACACCCGCCACTTGGCTACCGTGTATGAGGTCGCAGGATCGATTCCCGCAGGAGGTCAACATGAAATATTTATTTACATGTGATTTTATTTATTTATTTACAGTGTTAGTGTTTCTGATCACCACCTTCACATAATAAAATGATCAAGATACACTGCACTTGTTGTACCGATGCAGTGCCCTATGCACTATTGGGTGCGGATAAGAGAAACTGGTAATGGTAGTTTTTTTACGATGCAAATCCTTTGGTCGATATCTAAAACGTGTAAGAAAATCATTGCTCCGGTGCTATTATAAATTCCAAGCAGAAAATCCCCTAGTAAACCTACCTACGTTTTACCCAAGTCTGCTCTAACGAGGTCTTAAACTTCACTGTAAATTCACTTTGATTTTTCAGTCTTCAATGGCAATTTGTGACGGCAGATCAGTTACATAAATAACATAAAAAAAAATAATTTCACTTCCAGTTTCGTATATTTATTCAACTAATTTAATGTCGGCATTGCTGTAAAGTAAAACAGGTGTTTTTTTTAAAATAATTAAAACGCGTCTCTTGAAAAACGATGATTTTAAAGATAAGGAGCTATTTGACATATTTTGAAAAAATGATTTCACAAAACTTGTGGTATCATAATCTTACTGTTATCTACACGTGTGCCAGAAGTCGGTATTTCAATACTGATTCAAAGTGATAATAATTATTGTCTCTACGACGTGATCTACAATATATTGATAACATCGATATCTGCAATATTTTGATAACATCGGACATACGTAGAACTCTTATTACGGAGCAGATTAAAAATTTTAATATTAATAATGACCAAATGAACAAGTTTTTGAAAGGCAAATCTTTGTTGTTTTCCTCGATGCTAGACTTGTTCTCGGTTTTGAATCGGACCCATCCTTGGAGGAATAACTAATATATATATTATATATTATAGACCCATCCTTTGAAAATTGAACTATGGAACTACATGTATTGAAATGGAATTAATTTTATGTTCTATTCAAAAATGCATTATGGTGGACTTCATATTGTTAAATTGGGATACTGTCAGAAAAAATGAACAGGGTTGTAGGCCTTTGGTTATATTCACAGAATTGAAATCCTTGGACTAAATCTCATTTTCGTTTTTTAAGCACAGTTATTTTAACATCTGACTTGCTTTGAACATCAAAAGAATGCAAACGTTTCTTTTTTATTTAAACTAGTTTTATACTTCACGTAATTACCTAATGCTTTTTATTTCGTACAATTACGTTTTACGTTTTCAAATAAAATTGACGTTGAATGAATTTGACAGTAACCAGGTCGTTCCTAGGACATGATTAGACCTGTCAGATACAAACATTTTCATCGGTAATTCATTGATAATATTGATTACAGTCGTAGTTTGAAGAATATCGGTATCTACTTATAGTCTCGCCAAAAACATCGAACTGATTAACCCAATTAAAGCTATTAAAAGATAAATATTTATTTATCTAGTGCGTAATTGCCATTAAAAGTTTGAGACACATTACATTGATACAATCTATAGTCCAAAATGTACGTCAATACACCGAATTCCAATAAAATAGTTCATCGGTTAATTATTACGAATGCTAAGCCATGTAAATAGTTAAAAATCAAACTACTAATAACAAAACTAGTACCTACCACACGCTACTAATAACTAATAACAAATATGATTTTAATTTTTAAGCTTATTTCGGGTTTATTCATTACATTCACGACTGTTTGAAGTTTTTCGAAATCGAAATAACGTTGATGGTTCCTAAATCATTATAAAAAAACACATGGTGTCTATGTATATTATCGTTACCTACAGATCCTTCCCTTTTCTTATCCGTACTTAATTGTACATAGAGTACTGTATTTATACACCAAGTGCAGAGTATCTTGATCATGAATTTTAATAAAATATAAGGTAAGCGAATTATTACTAAGCTTCTACCTAACAAACAACATTTAAATGGATTTCATATATTGAACCCGAGACCTTGTGCACATGTTCACCACACCATGAGTTAGATACGCTTAAAATATTAAGATATTTCTAAGAGAAAAATGTAATTTGTAATTTTCATATTGCATAACGAAGTAGGTACTTGTGTAATGCCCACTTTATATGAGACAGTTTCTTGTTCAGATAACTACACAGTTTCTTGTTCAGAAAACTGTGCAGTCTGTCAAACTTCTGTCAAAAGACACGCTAAATATGTGTATTTTTGAAACGCGATTGTAAGTTATTATCGTATGTTTGCTCTCAGGAAATTGTATATTTAGCTAATAATGTAAATATGTTATTGGTTTTTTACGTATTTAAAAGCATACAATAAAACCAATGTCTACTTAAACGTTTACATAAAAAACATTGACTGTCATGTCAGCTTAAATCTGACACTAGCACACAGTTTTTCATGCAGTTTTAGCTTTATACGGGACCGTTTTCAGACTGCACAGAAAACTGTGTAGTAAACTGCGCCATAATAAAGTAGGCTTAAGTCGTGTGACATTTAGGAAAAGCAACCAAAATGTCTTCCCACGCCCCTTATCTCTGACCTTTCAACCAATCTGCTTTTACTAGCTCATATCCTAGGAGCATAAATTCATTATTGCCCACGTCTTTTATGTAATCATTTATTCTAGTTTTTAATTACAACACGTAACACCTTATTAAATTTATAATTAACCGTTTTTCACATAGATAATCAAGATTATGCCTGTTTTTGAAAGATAATTATTATGACGCGCGATACCTAGGTACTATGGAGGGCAGCAAAACGCATTCAATGTAATATTATTACCTATGTAGAAACAATAGCTAATCCACGCTTTGCAGCTTGGACAAGCTCAATTAATATGTAGAGTTGTGTGCTCTACAACTTTAGTTTTCTTCGGTTAACTTCACGACAGTACAGACCTTTAAATACAGACACCATGCGGCAAGATGAAAATTTTTTGGCTTGTCCACAGTCTACACATATGTCGAGCGGCGCGGCGGCGCTTGTAGATTCACTATTAAAGTATAAACACAAGACGCTATGCTTTTTTCAACCAAGTTTAAATATTATTTTGTTTTTAAACTTCGAAGGATTTAAAAAAACCTTTGAAAATACAGTTCAATTAAAAAACCTTTCATCATGTAGTATTTTTTTCTAAATCTTAGTAAAAGTAATTATAATACAGATACATGGGTTGTATTATTATAATGGAAAGTTCGGAAGGAGTGGGTCAATAATATAACCTGACCTTCTCACACAATAATTTTGTTCTTACTTGGAGGTTTCTGTCAATAGTAATATTAATTATCTTATATAATAAAAATGTATAATTTAAAATTTAAAAAAAACGTAAGAATAGTATGTAGATACAACGAATATTATCCTATATAATTGCGCTATTTACGGTAGAAGCAAATTTTCGGCAACTTAAACTTCCCTTCTTATTGACACAACATTTTACATTTCAATAAAAAGCATTTATGAACATACGTCTTTAACCACCCACCCCTTTTGAATATATATATTAAATTTCTTGTTAATGTTTTCATATCCACATGCATCATAATATAAAGTTAAGGTTTTTTTAGATTTATGGAATTTTCAAAGTGAGTTATGTTGTCATTATGTCGGCATCATTACTAAAATAAACCATCATAAACTTTTTCTTGATGAAAATACGTCTCGTGAAAATACGCTTCTTATCTGAAATGGGATAGATATCCACCTCACCGTTATATTTCATTTTTATACCCAAGCAGAATTTAGTTTAATTTTACAAGAATGTTTATTTATACTTTAAGTACATTATGCAAGTAAGTTTAAAGGCGTAAGCGGCTTTTAATTGCGGATTTGTGATAATTCTCTCCGGAGAACATACAAATGCATGAGTTAAAAAAACGAGAAATAATAATACTAGTGTTTGCTTTAGGTACTTTTTAGTTCTAAACGTAAGAATAGGGTTCGATATAAAGCTCTTTTGCAAAAGGCTTTCAACAACACAAAGGTTTCATGTTTAAATATGCCACGCTAGTACGTAAAATACAGTTTCAATATGAAGATATTTCATAAATGGAAACGGAAGAAAATTTTTATTTGCTTTCAGATTCATTTGAAAATAATATCCATGTAGATTTTCTATACAGGAAGTAATATTTCTGTGGTGTCTAGGAAAAGGGGCATGAGTCAGTCAGGCATAATTTTTACAATACGACCGTTTATTGATTCTCTGCTAGTGCCTGTAAAGTTTTTTTGATAATTTTTTTATGACTCTTCTTAAAGATGAGTCAAATGAGTTATTTAACCTAAAATAATTTTTAAAAGTCTTTAGAGACACAAGCAGTGAATAAGTAAAGATGAAACAGTAAAAATTATGCCTGACTGACTCATGCCCCTTTTCCTAGACACCACAGATTTTATATCAATAAACACCTTTGAGAGTATTCAGTTTGAAGACTAAATATAAAATACATATAATAATATGTTGAAAATGTTTTTTAAAAAAACATTAATTTTTATACATGTTTTGTACGTTATGTTTTAATTTTAACTATGAATAATGGTAATAATATTGCAAATACACCAATAAAACATTATTTGGATTTTTGTTAACGATACTATATTTATTTTTATATGTTCAATATTATGTGTAATATTTAAAACTAATAACGCATAAAAAACGCATTATAAAATACTTACTACTACCATACTACCGAATTTTGTATCGTTCATACATGCATCGCAATAATAAGGTTTTTAGTCTGACCTTTAAAGACAAATTTAAAGTATTAAGTAATACCTGATTGTGGTACGAGTAATTTACACGTTCGTGTATTTATCTAATCCACCAAGTCTTCAAACCCAAGTCATGTTAATTTGACACCAATTAAAAAACACATAAATGAGTGGATTTCTCAAATAACATCGCCCCAGTAATGATGACAAAAAAATATACTGAAATAGAATAAATTTAATATAGTTCCACATTTTTATTTGGCCAAATTTGTACATTGATAAAATACGGAAATTATAACATGTAATTGCTCATATTCTCAAAATAACGTAAACGTATTTTATACCCATTTTATTTGCCTGAATATTCTCCTCCTACGCGAAAGGTAGTGAAACTGGTACCTACGCTTTTTTCTTTTCAAAGAAACGCGTTTATTTTTTAAAAATACATATTCTGATACAATGTAGTGAGGATTACTCTGTATTCGTGTGATAAAACTACAATATCTCTTTAGTCAACATCCGCCAAGTTAGTGAGTCGTTAACTACTTTATTCCATCACATATTAGATTTTCAGTACGCGGCATGTTTCATGACAAAGCTCCTTGGGAACACGTTGATCTTATTCCCCCCTTATCTAAATCGGATCATGGAACACTGGGCTTCTACGATGATACAAGTTACAGATAATAATACATATAATAATAGCATATCAGACATTAATTATCATGATGACAAAATACTTAATTTTTTTAGAAAATAGTACGAGATAATGGAAATATTTTATCATCTGTGCTATGCAGATTGCCGTCACTATAAGAGAGGCGCAGTAGAAAAAATTATCATATAGGTAACATACTACAGATGATAATAAAATATTATGACATACGAGTGGAAAAATTAAGTTAAAATGATTTTTAGTAAAATATGCTTTTTCATTAAAGGTTTTTAATTAGACTCATAGTTTTCGAGAAAATTGAGTAAGAAAATTATTTTCTTTTTCAAAAAATTCTTACAAATTAAATAATATTATAATCTCTTTAGTCAAATTAATACTTTGTATTAGGAAAACAAATACAAAAACTTAGTTTTAATAAGAATTCTTACAACTTTACTTAATCTACGGTAAGTACCGTATGTAAGTATGAAATTCATAAGTATGAAAGCTTTGAAAGGAAAAAAAAAAAAAAATTCAAGCTCAGTTTCAAATATTACCTTTCACATTCGACTCCAAATATGATGTAGATTCACCAGTTTTTGGGTTGTACATCGAGTTTTGTTACACCATGTATATTATCAGTATGTATGTAGTTTGATTGTGTATAAAAATATTGCTTGGAAAAAAAAATTGGTGACCTTTAGTATAATAAATATATCGTAAATCACCCTTAAAATACTAGGTATAATGTACTTATTAAAAAAAAAAAAAAAAAACTTCATGTACAAAGCAAGGTGTACAAGGACGGGTTTATAAAACTGTTCTTAATTAAATTGTATTCATCATCCCGTAATACGGCTGGTAACTTCTTTAGAAAGCACCTGCACGAAATCCAAGTTTTAGAATACATTACTATTATTTCAAATAATATTTCATTGTACTTCAAAGTACTTTTCTCAGAATTATTAATACAATTTAGCTGTGGTTCACAAGTTTAAAATAAACATGATTTCAAGGACAAAAAACTCATTTAGCCAACTACATAAATACGATTTATTCTTAATGGCTTTTAACTAATTAAAAGTTCTTAAACTTCGTTAAGAGTAGGTACAAGAGAGTGGAAATTATAAAAGTTTGAAAAGTAGGTGGTTAAAAACGAGTAATTAAATGCAAACCAATGATAGCTCACGATAAGGTAAAAAGTTAAGCATTAGGTAATTAAAAATTGTAACGTAAGACTGATCATTGATCATCTTACCTTCGTGTAATCATATGATCAAGAATCACTGCACTTGGTGTAGGTACCGATGCAGTTCCCTATGCATCATTATGTGCGGATAAGGAAACGTAGTAGTCATCATCATCATACCATATCCGCTCCCTATGTGGAGCATATGGAATCCACAAACTGCCTCCAGGCCAAGCGATCGGCCGCCAGCTCCCGTGCATCCTCCCAAGTCAAGTTCACGTCCCGCAGCTCTGACGCAAACTGCCGACGAATTGTCAACAGTACGGACAGTGCCGACGAATTGCCAGGACGCCGAGAACCTGATGCCTTGTAAAATAGGCAAGCATGGTTAAGGCTCTCGGGAGGCAAACGTAGTATATGGCTTAGCCAGCCGAAACGCCTTCGCCGGATAACAGTAGATACCAAGGGTTGCTGTGTCCATTGCCTCACCTTTGTGTTCTTTACAAAGTCAAACCACCGCACACCTAAAATACTTCTAAGACGCCTATTCTAAAAAATCAGAAGTCTGCTATCTTGGGCCCTGGTTAGGTGCCACGATTCGCAGCCATAGAGGAGAACAGGTGTGATGCAGGAGTTACAAAGGCGGCATTTTTTTTAACCGAGTAAACATCCGATCTCCAGACAGCTTTCATCCTGTTTAATGCGGCGACCGCTACTTCAAGCCGCACTCCCAGTTCTTTCTGAACTCTGCCGTTTTCTGTCATGTACGCTCCCAGGTATTTGAAACGTAGTAGTAGTATACAAGTATACATGTATCGTCCCAAAGCACACTGACTTATGAATTCTACATGAAAACACCTTCTTTGGTTTGGTTCTTGCTGGTATGTAGTTTATATTTTTGTATTTTGAAGAAGTCAATATTTTGGGACGATGTACGGTAATAGTGGCGAATGATTTTTTGGCTTTGAGGCAGTTTGTGGAATCCATATTATGCTCGTGTGCTCATAGGAAGCGGTGAATTAAAATTACCATTAATTATTTATATTAATTAATAATAACCACATTAATAATATATAATAATATACCTAAGTACTTGCTTTCCTATTTCGGCAGTTGACAATTTCTATTTTTATATAAATTCATTACGACTTATCAACCTACTCTTCGTAAATTAAATTTCCAGACCATCCACTTTGCTGAATGAAATAGGTAAATATTATATTTTTGTGTTAGAAAATACACAATTAATAAAGCATATTCCACGTGATAATTTATTGTTAAATATTTCTTTGTTACAAATTTTGCGTGAGCTTATTTTCAAAGTATATTGCCGGCAGCAATTTCCAATTTTACACGATAAAGGAAAAGTTACGATTTCAAAGAAAACGCGGAAAATCTCAGATCTTTTTCTAATATCTGTTTAAAAATAAATATTTTCGTATTGCTTAGATGATTTCAATAAATGAATTTATAGAAATTAGTGATGTGAAAATAGGTGAAGTTTTTTCAGCTTTATTGGAAATTATACATTTTTTTATTTAATTTTATATTATGAATGAATAAGAAGATGTACTATTTGCGGGAAGTAAATATGTTTAATATGAGAAGTGTATATGTAGAAGTATATAAGTAAATATGTTTTACATCATATTAAAAATGGAAAATAAAGAACATAAAATAGAAAATTGAACTGTTTTTTAATTTAGTGGCGGTTTAGATGGATACTCTGTTCTGTAATATTTTACTTTTTAAATTGTATCGCCTATTATAATTTTTTTTTAAAAAATTACTTTTCGTTTTCGCATTCTAATATTAATATTGTAGGTGCTTACAAAAATAATTCAACATTCCTATTATTCGTGTTTATATTTTATATATTTATACTTAAGATTTCGGTAGCTTTTTCTGACAAAATTTATGGCAAAATTACTTTGCCTCGAGCCATATAAATTCTTCCACTTATAGCAGAAATGTTTGCATTTTCACTTTTAGAAAAAAGATCTAGGTGTGTCAAAAGCAGAAACGTAGGTTTGTTTATATCCGATATTTTAAAAGGGAAAATTCACAAAAGATAACAGCTAAAGCCACCGAATAAAGTGTGTTATATTTTAAATGATGGCTAAAGCTGAAAGTTTGTAGTAACGACAAGCAAAACATTATTTTATAATTTTACGGTTTTCAATATTCACAGCACGTATTTGTCCAAATGTCGAAGTTTATTTCAGGAAATGATTGGACAAGACGACATTCGAGTCAAAATACAAGTTGTCAGTGAATAATGACGAAGCAAATTTTTTTAAGTTAACAGGCCTCAAATATTTTTATAATGATGAAACGTACTACAATTCCTACCTATTGATTTTAAAATGTGAAAGTATGCGAATAATAAAAGCCTAAAGATTTAGTCCGATTCGATGACATTTCCACGAAAAGCGTAATCGTTTTATACCGAAAGTAACACAAATTTCCAAAAAAAAAAATTATAATAAAATTTGAGTGTACCATGGCACAGATTATACGAGCTTAACTTTATCGATATGTATCGCAGTTGTTGCAATGACATGTAATTATTAGAAATCCTTTTGAAATATACCGATTACCATAATATTCGCGTCACAACTGCGATGTAGATGCTTGGTGCTTAACGTCGAGATCGAATTCATCACTTTGTATGGAAAATCAATACCAGCCGTGTATGCTAAACGCAATGATTTTCCATACAAAGTGATATGAATTCGATCTCGATGTTTGCATATGGTTCCAGGAGGCTATAAAAAGGAGAGAGGTGTGTTTTTCCTTGTAATCAGGGTGCTTAACGTCGAGATCGAATTCATCGCTTTGTATGGAAAATCAATACCAGCCGTGTATGCTAAACGCAATGATTTTCCATACAAAGTGATATGAATTCGATCTCGATGTTTGTAAATGGTCCCAGGAGGCTATTAAAAGGAGAGAGGTGTGTTTCCTTGTAATCAGGGTGCTTAACGTCGAGATCGAATTCATCACTTTGTATGGAAAATCAATACCAGCCGTATGCTAAACGCAATGATTTTCCATACAAAGTGATATGAATTCGATCTCGATGTTTGTATATGGTCCCAGGAGGCTATTAAAAGGAGAGAGGTGTGTTTTCTTGTAATCAGGGTGCTTAACGTCGAGATCGAATTCATCACTTTGTATGGAAAATCAATGCGTTTAGCATACACGGCTGGTATTGATTTTCCATACAAAGTGATGAATTCGATCTCGATGTTTGTATATGGTCCCAGGAGGCTATAAAAAGGAGAGAGGTGTGTTTCCTTACCGACATTGCCGTCTGCCTGGGCCGGCAGCGCGCCCCAGCCGCAGTAGGCGACCAGGAGCAGCAGCAGCGCCCGCGGGACAGCGCAGCGCTCAGCCGCATACCACCTGAAAGTATTTGGCAAGAAATTCTGCGCAAAATCGCGTGTCGTGACGCAACCTCTTAAAAATATCTATTTATGTAAAAGAGTCATTGTTTTATTTGTTCGGTGGAGTTCGGTTTGTTCGTTCGTTTTTTTAATTTCATTACATTATATTTAATTACGTCATTTCTTCCGCCAAGTATTTAACCCGTTTTATCTTCCTCTACTGCTACTTCAAAATGATTTCATAGCAACTTGTTCACATCTTTAATTTTTTTGCGACATTTCATTGCTATATTCTCAGCTTCGATTGGAATAGGGTTAATGGTTGCCAGTGTTTTTTTGGCTTTTGTTAGACTTCGTAACTTCGTAATTCCAGTAGAAACGTCAAAGTGCAAATCGCCTTTCACCAGGATTTCCTTAGCCTGATCTTCGCAAAAAGACACGTTTGCATTCCGAGGGGCTCCGGAGTAGTTGTCATCACTAATAAAATTATTTAAAAGAAAAATAAAGTTTCCCTTTTTCATCAAAATCCGCCATATTGAAGGTGAGGCCCCAGTACAGACCAACGGGTCACGTGGTACAAAATGGAGCCATCGCATTGTTTTTTTTTACGTTGGTTGACATGAAACCGAATCGCTGGTGATTTTGAGACGGAACGCAAACTTTGTTTTCTTTTTTTCAATAGCAGTTAGGTTGATTTGATTCGATTTTTTAAGACGAATCCAATCTCAAAAAGCCCGTGGTAAGTTTTTTTTGTATTATACAAAAATCACTTATTTCGTGCATCATTCACTTGAAAATGTCTGCAACTACAATACATGAATATATTCAGTAATTTATTGTATCGGAAAATTCCTAAATACCTAGTTAATTTCTAAAGATTTGTAAACCCACCCCAAACTAAACACTTCATTATAACTACTTGGGCATTATAATAAACAATAACAATATTTTGGAATTTTGGGATATTAATATTTTTACACACCCATCAAATTAGGTATTTAATTTTTGTGTACATTATAGAAATAATATACAAGTACTTATACACTATACATATATTATAGGTCTAGATAAATTAATATGATATCATGTTAAATTGTACACATATTGTATTGTTGTAAGAGCTGTAATACCATTTTTTTATCGACAATAAACTGTTATTTCAATAATAATCTATTGATCTTTAATTGATCGTAGCATTATTACGATCAATTATGATTAACTTACACGTTCTCCTCAGCCGTCATACTTTTATCTGGATTATGGTATTATCGTAGAAGCTCTTTGTATCCATATTGTAATGTTATCGATTTCATGTAACTGCTAGATAATATAAGCGTAATACACCTACGCGATATCTCTGGTAGATCTACCAGCCACACAGTATTCTAGCACAATTATTATATTTAGTACGTTCCCTAGTTACCAGTAACTGATCTGGCCTGGAATTAATAATATTATTATCATTAGAATACAAATTTTGATAAAACCGCTCTGTGTCTAACATAACGTTTGTTTATATCTGTATCATTGGCGGCTACCCTTATTAGGTCATAGGGTCAATGACCTCCCAAACTGAAGACCCTTATTTAAAAATATAAAATTAAAAAAAAAAAAAAAAAACTAAAAAAAAAAAAATAATTTATCAATCTACATAAAAATACAATAGTTTAAAATATAAAGCATCATAAATAAACACCCCATATTTTAAACATAAAATAACTGCCAACTTGCGCATCAATAATTGTATACGAGTGAAAAAATCAACTCGCGGTCAATTTTTGTATTGACCGCGAGTTTCTGTAGGTAAGCGGTCCCTTACAAACAGTGATATGTCAAATTTCTTATCTCCAATCTCAGTATCAAAATATAATACGGCTTAGGGCATTGCCGCGCGTGAGATTTTTACTTGCATCTCATAAGAATAAGCGGGATACGTCGGTTATTCTGCGAGAGAAGACAGAAAGAGACATCAAATAATACGCTTACGTGTCATCTTATAAGTGCGAGAATTACACAATACTTCTTTAGCGAAACAATACCCTTATTGTGTCTGGCTTTTGTTGGCATAAAGCGGTATAAGTTTTTTTTACGAGTTATGAAAAGCAGTTTTACCCTATAGTGTCTCAGAAAAGTTAAGTTAAGCTATAGATCTGGGAGTAGTTGTATAAAATGTATATCCTAATGGTTATTTTTAAATAAGTAAATTTTATAAGATGAAATTCGACAACATGAATAACTTAATAATTTAATTTTTAAATGAAATATGATGACATAATTTCCCTTTTATTTCGACTACAATATCTAATTAACACGTGTTTTAGTTTTTAGCCTTGGTTTATCTGCTTTCATAAAACAAAGACATGTTTTGTCATTATCAGTTCTCGGCATGGTTTTGACGAGAGAGCAATGTACCTACTTCCTGTTTTAAAGATTGATTTATTGATTATATCGCATCATTTTTAATTTCGGGTTTTTTGCATATCGGGTAAAAAGAAGTGAAAGTAAATTTTGATTATATTATGTATATTTTAATATTTATTTAGGACTATTAGAAATATTGTTTAGGTTAAGTAGTGAAAACCCCCCAAAACTTATTTAGTAACATTGCGTAAATAAATAGTGTTTTAATAAAAATATTCAAGATTAAACAAACCGTTGAAATTTAAAAGTAATAGCATCAAAAAAGATTCAAATAATTAACATTGGATGGTGACCATATTAGTCTTGAATAAAGTGCAAATAACGAAAGAAATAAAACAAAGATTTAAAAATATATTTTGATACAAAAAGTTTACGATTTAAGGACGTAAAATTGATTTCATTTACAAAAAAGTATTATGATAAACTTGTAAATAGTGTGAATCTATGTATCAATAGTATCTCCATTTGAGTCCAAAACTTTTATCTGGATTGATGGATATTATCGTAAGAAGCTCTTTTGTTTGCGTATTGTAATGTTATCGATTTCTCAAATAATTACTGCTAGATTATTTATTCAAGCGTAATACACCTACGCGATATCTATGAAATCTATAGACATCTTGTACATAGCACATTTTTTCTTTTTTTGTTTTTTTTTAAATAAAATTACAAAATAATTATACTAAAATTTTTATTTTCAATAGCCTTTTAAAATGTTATTGGTAAAATTATCATTTGTAATGTTTTGCTTATTTTATTATTTAATAACTGAAGTCTTATAATCATCATCATCCGCTCCTTATGTGGAACATATGGATTCCACAAACTGCCTCCAGGCCAAGCGATCGGCCGCCAGCTCCCGTGCATCCTCCCAAGTCAAGTCCACGTCCCGCAGCTCTGAAGCAAATTGCCGATGAATTGTCAACAGTGGACGTCCAGGACGCCGAGAACCTGATGCCTTGTAAAATAGGCAAGCATGGTTAAGGCTCTCGGGAGGCATACGTTGTATATGGCTTAGCCAGCCGAAACGCCTTCGCCGGATGATAGTAGATGCCAAGGGTTGCGGTGCCCGTTGCCTCACTTTTGTGTTCCTTACAAAGTCAAACCACCGCACACCTAAAATACTTCTAAGACACCTATCCTCAAAACTCAGAAGTCTGCTATTTTGGGCACTGGTTAGGTGCCATGATTCGCAGCAACAGGTCTTATCAATTTATTAATTATTATACAAATGCTTTTATATCTTCAATATTTTAATCTAAAAAAAATTCCGCCATATGGTAGACTAACCTACATATTAATATTGAAAATATAAGAAGGTATTAAATATTGTTCTACCGTCAAATAATACTCGCAATAATCATGTCTTGTTTTGTACTTTTTGACTTTGGTACAGTAAATACAAAGGACTCTCTTTTTCGGAATAGTACTGATGAGAAAGCTGAAAATGGAATATAATATTGACAAGCAAACAATAGGCAGAGATACCGAGAAGTATGTGGGTAAAATGAATATTACAACTACATGCCCCATTATGCTTCTTGTGGAAAACACTGAAAAGTTTTTACCAACAGCAATGAACATTAGGCACCAACATACATAAAGATTACTTGACTTTTAGGCAACGTCTCAGATTAATATTAGGTAATACCTCGAAACGGAAAAAAAACCACTATGTGAAATATTTCAAATGAGATGGTATTCAATATTTTTCGACGAAATGTGTGGGTGGTTTATTCATACTCGGTATTATGTAAAAAAAGTTATTGTCTTAAATGGGTGGAGGTTTGAAAAATGCTTTTAATATTTTTACTTTACCATTTTTACCAAGTCAGTTCTAAGGTAAGTATAATCAGAACATTTTCTTTCATCGCCGCCATGAAAATAATATTAAAACTTTAAATCTACGTACATACAGCACCATTATCATTAGGTATACAAAATTTACTGTCTAGTTCTACATAGATTTAAGGGATTATCTAGTTTTACAACAGCTTTTTACCAACCTATAAAAATACTTTATTTTAATGCAAATCGCTTTTCAGGTAATCTTAAGTTTAAAATGCATGTTTCTTATTTCTTGTTCGGAACTGGTAGGCTAGCACAGACACAACGATATCGCGAACTTCATTCATTACTTTTGCTTTGACGCCATACAAATTATGTCGCAAAGTACCGAATGAAGTTAGCCATATCGCATACTGCAATTTGAAAATATGTGTCTGTGCTACGGCCCCTGTTTTTACACGCGTCAAAAAGCTCCTAACAGAGAGATTCACGTCAAAAATGGGACCTTACTGTGAACGGAAATTAATTAAAGAGTATGCCGCTCCTTCATGGGGGTAAAAAGTATAAAAATGAACAACTGAACATACACAAAGATTTCATACTGGGGGAAACAACAGAAAATTTAGCAAAAATAACGTTTGTTTTGGGAAATTCAAAGTGTATTGTTTTAATATTGGGGGCAGAAACCACAGCCTTTAGAAAAGCGGCTTAGTAGAAATATAAAACACTAAGGTGATATTTTAGTATTATTTTATAGTGTGTGTAAAATCTTTTATTTTTTCTAGTGGATTTTGCAGCTTGCTTGCCCGCATTATGCTATAAAGAAACAAAAGTAGAAACTACACAAATTCAGGACATAGTACTTTTTTACTAGGTACATATTCTGACAATATTGCCCGCATGGCTAGCGAAACGTATAACGGAGTTTCATTATGTCCAACTTCCTAAATTATTATAGATAGCACACTTTTTAAATATAAACAATGGTTTTATAATTAATGGAACTATGGAGCGTTTTTTGTTTGTTGTTTTTTGGAATTTTACTAATACTTCTATCAAATGACTATCAATATTTTTGATTATGTTATATTTTCCGTATACGTATTACGCGTATTTCAACGTGCTTATTTGACCGAAAAACGTACTATATTCATTCATAAATTATTTCTGTCAAGGGTCAAGGCGCATTTGAAAAATTTACTAAAAGTTCAGGCGTTTTTCCCGAAGATACCATAAACTTGATTAGAAAATGTTCGGTTTCATGAATTTATAATATGTGTATTTCTGTGAATTTTCAACCGATGATTAGGTCTGGTACCTTCATGTAAACGCAACGTTCGGTATATTATGTACCTGCATTGTATATTTTCGGAAAATTGTAAAGGTAAACTAAGAAATTATCTTTAAGGAAACTTTTAGAAAACGTAGTTTTCAGGGAACTCAAAGCTCTTAAGAGTAGAGTAAAGCGAGATTCCGTCCAACTGAAAAGTATTTATTAGCTCTCAAGGGTATCAGTACCAATATTGTACAATACTTTCAATGGAACTACTTCATTACATCAGGAATTCACAAAGGTGTTCACATATTACGAATGACCCAATAATGTGCTGGACCTTTGGAAAATCAGAGAAGATTTGCATGGATACCTTAAATTTTCATAAACGCGTGTTTCTTTCAACCAGTCTACATTTATTATTTGTGAAGTTAATGTACCTAATTAAACTATAAGATTTGAAAAGGGACTCATTATTACTGAAAACATGAATACCATGCGGCCATTTTAGTAGTTATTGAGAGCTTCCATTCAGGCAAATTTTTTTAACTTCAAAACACCTGTAAATATACGGTGTCTCGGGAATCTTGGTATGTTCAGTGAAAAAATATTTGGCTGTAAGATAGCGAAATCAATATATCGCCTCCGTGGTTTGCAGGCAGGAGATTACCTATGTACCTACCGGACCTACCCTACCTGCTATCTACTATGTATATTGAGCTGTTTCTTGGCTCTAGACGCGCCAACCACCCTTGACGTGGTGTTGGAAAGGGTTAATTTCCCAAATCTAATTTGGAAACTATTTGTAAACGTTAATCAATCAATATCAACGTATTTAAGCATGAAAAAAGCCCCTGTACACTAAATATAATGTTTTTTTCTGAAGTTTCATGTATTTTCAAATATTAAATACGTATTTTTAGATGTCTCTTATTTTACACACCTTCGCTATTTAAAAAAACATATAACTAAGGTCTTTAGATATTCGGTCTACGTTTATAAATATTTTGCTTCCCCGCAGTGCAGTGACCATGTTTCTCAAACTGACCCTTTTTAAAATTTTATTTGGTTCTTACAATATGCTACGTAGGTAAACGCATTATTTATTAAAATGCGAGATTGGGTTAGTTACTTAATAAACAATTATGGAAATGTAGAAATAAACGACCTGAAGATGCCTAGGTAGGTACTGTTTTGTTGCATTAACAAAATTGGGTAAATTTGGAATTTTCCTCTCTGTTATCTGTCCTACTGCCGAGATGGTAAAAATAAATAAATCTCCTTAACCACATACCGAAAAAAATGCTTTAAAAGTAAAATACTATATTTGAATTTTGATCATCATCATCTGAGAAGGAATAACACTTACTTACTTTTTCCACTTTCATCTTCTTATTTTTTAATATATAAATAGGATTCTGGTATTTTTCAGGTTAACTTGGGGTAAAGACCTGCGGTGATTTTTTATCAAGAGGTTGACGAGAAAAAATAATAAATATTGGAACGAATATAAAATAATATTATTATGCATTCATAACGAATATTGTGAACGATATTATAAACGAATTTATTTTGACAAATATAACTTCTGGTTATGACAGAGTGCCATCTCCACATTTCAATATTCTGTCTTGTGTCTATCCCACGCAAACCGCTTAAGAACCATCTCTTTTACAATACGGAAATCGAAAAACGAAATTCCCTCTCCACCAAATACGTCATAGCGCCCAATTTGTTTACACGTTTTTATTATTGGTAGCAATATCAACACGCTCAGTAATTGCGTGCTGAGGACTCTGGCTGAGGACAACAAATTGTAACAGAATGGAGGTAGGAAAGAAACACCTGTTTGTGTAACGAAGTAATTATTATCGCTAAATACTAAAGGCGTGTGCGTGTTTCTTATCACTGCGCCATTTCGTATTTAGCGTCCTTAAAAAAACACACTTTTTATTACAAAAGAGCTTTCTAATGAATGTTATGTTTTATATGTAAACACGCCCCGTAGATAAAAAGGCATTCAAGGTGTTTGAGGCGATATAAAAATAAATGTGTCTACGTCACAACAAAACACCGTTACTCTGCTACATGTTTTCAATTTTACGAAGTTGGTGAAACTATTTCATTAGTAATGAGGCGTCTTATAATAAATTAGCTTCGTTCTAGTAAAGTCGCCCACTCGTCACAATCTATTTATAAACGAAGCCATTATTATTATTACCTTTCAACGTTTGAATTATAAAAATAAGCTTGAAGTATCCGTTTTGGGGGTTTTCTTTGAGGCTCTTGTATTTATAAAACGATTGTAACCAAAGAAAAGCCATAAATGGCCGAGATAATCAGAAAAACACGAAACATATGTCACGAGGTTCCATTGACGTGACCTTTTGCGTAACAGGTACTGTGGAATGATAACAGGAGAGCAGCGGGATCAGGAGAGGAGTGATTTTAGAGAGATAATTACCTTTCACGGGTTTAGCATGCGCCTTCCCGCTGCATATTCTCCAGGATCAAGCGTTGCACTCGGCTTCGCGGGCCGGTAACTTAGTATGGGAAGATAATATTCCTAGGACTGCCGTCCCGACGTTAGACCGCCCAGCTGTTGTCAAAGCGACTGAATCGAGGTTGCCAAGGACCTGCGCAATGGGACTCCATCGATTTTCCCCTCTGGACTAAAGGATGCGCCTGAACAGGCGTTGGAACTCGCTAAATCCAATTCGGACGTTAGTGTTTTGCGTAGTTCTCTAATCAGATGAAGTGTCTGATTGACTTGACAGGTCTGGTAATCTCGGCTTTCGTGGCCTCCGACTCAATTTATTCCGACATTTTTCTTTATTTGTACATCCTCGCCTACCCCGACCACTATTATTACAAATCCACCCCTGATGCGAGCTTCTCACGTCCCGCCTGTAAATAAAGATTAAGTATTTCGTAAAAAGAGTTGGACGAGATACTAGACTTGGCTTACGTGTTTACGTGAGCGCATTACGTGCTCGATATTAGGTTTTAAAACGTAAATTCAATCGTGGAAAACTTTGTTAGATTCGCAAATGTCAAGCTAATGGGTAAATAACAGATTTTATGCGAACTGGACATCTGTCCTCCTTAAACCGATTGAAAAATAATTCCTATAATAAGCTATTTTACTTATAGATATTTTATATTCCGATATGTCGTACGTAGGTACCTATACATATGATCATATGGTATGACCTACATAGAAAAGAAAAGATTGTTCGTGATGTTATGGAATAAATATTTGCCGTACCAGCAATTTCTAGCCGGCCTCAGCTTACTACATATATTGTTAAGTTATGCATAAAAGTTGACGAGAGTAATTTCTTAATTTTTTCTTAAATTGCCATTCCTTCATCATAATTTAAAAAAATATATATATTGTAATACTTAAAGTTTCATTTAGGTACATAGGGAATAATATATAACTGAGTAATCTTCAATCGAATATTCGTGAATTGCGTGAACCGTGAAAATCAGAGGAACGTCTTTTTTTATTTACGAAATATAATTCGTTTATACACAAAAAAAAAATCCTTTAGAAAAATGTACATAGCCTTTGGATTCAGAGGTATTCTATCAATAATTGAATGGAATCGATTGTTTTGAATGAAATCTATAAATATTTTCATTAATTTCTGGTTACCTATGCCATTCGCTTCTATAATATGAACATATGAACAGCTACGGGTAGGTATTACATTCGATAACCTTTCTATATTTAGCAGTTCAAATGAACACAGCAACAGCACTTGTTCTGCCAATGGTATTACTTTAAAGCACTGAAATTAATCACCTCAGAATCAATACCTTGGGTAGGTTTTTTAATCTTGACTGATGTCATTTAGTACATAAGGTGCATGGTGGCCATAACACATCGATAGATAAAATTGAATAACTTAAAAATCATTATAAACGTATTAAACAAGCATTTGTTTATCTGGTAGTAAATAATAGTAAAAACTTCAACAAATCACTTTGTTTTGTAATCAAATCACAAAACAGTTTAGTAGTCTAAAAGCTGTTTCAGCAATTCGATTTTTTTCAAACTGCTTTCAAAACCACAATTTATCATCGTTATTCAGTAAAATTCATATATTTTTTCAGATTTTTGCACTTTCTTTTTTCTGTTAGCGTTTTTGAATTACGTTTTCTTTTTATCAAAAAAGTTTATATTCAACCTGGAATTCTAACAACCAAATCCTGTATGTACAAATGATCGAAAGGTTTTTAAATTGTACAGAACAAATTACAAAATCATGACTTGTGGGCATATTAACGTAAATAATGTAATCGGTTATCAAAAGAATTCATCGTTCTAATAAATGTTCCCATCGCTACTAGGTACTTACCTACGGTATGGCGCACATTCTCACGTCTGTAATTATTATACAGTCATTTTATTATTTCGTTGCGCGATAAGAATTCCAATTCCGATTGACTTGTTAAAAAAACATACTACGTCAAAATACTTCTCGTATTTCTCGTAAAGTGGATATTTTTGAACATTTGAATAACAAGGGAATAACAGGCTGATGCGGGTAAATAAAACAACGTAACGTTATTTACCATACTTATTTTTCCTTTTTTTCATGCTTGTTTGTTTTAAAAGGCATCAGGCTCTCGGCGTCCTGGACGTCCATTGTTGACAATCCGTCGGCAGTTTATGTCAGAGGTGCGGGATGTGAACCTGACTTGAGAGGCGCGGAAAATGGCGGCCGATCGCTTGGCTTGGAGGCAGTTTGTGGAACAAATAACCATATGCTCCACATAGGAAGCGGTAATAGTATTATGATAATTATATTTTATTAGAGTTTTCAGCCAATTAGAAAGAGCGGTAACACGCGTAGCATAAATGCTATGCAGTTTGCGCGTATCTAGGAGTTACGGGTGATAAAAAAAATATTTTCCTTGGGAGGTACAAACTTAGATTGATTCGGTGACAGCTTCAGGTTTTAATTTATTGGTATATGATCTACTTACCACATTTTCGATAGAAGTGGTTTACATACAAATTTGATAAACCGCAGGCAATTTCTGTCACATAAAATATTTGTTAGACACAGATTAGCGTCAAGGTAACATTATACCGAGATATTGTAATTTATGTATTCAACTTTGCACTTATATTTTTCCCAAAAATATAAAATATTTTGTGGTTCTATTCCAAACAGGAAATGAAATGAAGGGAACGCCAATAAGAAAAATTGTATTTTTATTTATTTATTAAAATAACATAATTAGTACAAAATATTATGTACAGAAATAATATTAACAAAATTGTATTGTACTTAGGATTTTTTCAAAATTAACATACATACAAAATCATGTATAAAGTTTAAAAATAATCATAATAAAGAGATTCATTAGGTACAAATTCTATTTCGTGTGATTACTGTATTTTTCTATAGTTTGTCTTAAAAATTTTTTTTTTATAATTTATAAAAATTTAAAAAAAATTGTAACACCACGTCATTTAAAATATTTTAGACAAATGAAAATGGGAAATAGTTAAACTATAGTAAGATTGTCTAAGCTTCTGACCTGAAAAAATACTCTTTCGGAAACAACTTTAATGAAATTATTAAACAACAACTTTTACGTGGAATAAAATAATTATAAAATTAAAAATTAAAAAAAAAAACAAAAAATAAATAATTATTTGTCTAGTACACTTTTCTAGGGTAATAAAATAATTATACGGCGGAATAAAAAAAATTACATGCATTTGTAGTACTTATTTAAAATAATTTGTCACTGGAAGACCGACATAATTGACCGATTATAAACAAGAATAAAAAAGTTGGATGCCCACATTTCGAACAGCCTTGTTTTAGTCCGGTGGACCAGTTTATTATAGCAAGAGCCTACTTGGTACCCAAACTTAATGAAAATGCAATAGGTATCTGATATACGTTAAACTAAACTAATATTAATTAATCACAAATAAATTGCAATTATTTTTTCTATGCATCTGCTGATACGACGAGTTATTATGTTCATTAAGCAACCATATTACCAGTGGACAAACTTTCGAGTGGGTAATCATATTTAATCAAAGATGATCAAGACACACTGTACTTGGTGTACCGATGCAGTGCCCTATGCACCATTGGGTGTGGATAAGGGAAAGTAGTAGTAATAGTAGTAATTATATTTTATGCATTTCGTTCAAGTCTCACTAAAATTTTAAGCAATGCAGGAAATAACAAAAAGCATACTTTAAAAAATACTACTGAAATATTAAAGAAAAAAATCTAACATCGCAAAGTATGATAAATAAATAATATTGTACAGTTTTGTTTACGCTTATCAATATTCTATATAAATTATTATTATTAAATGTCTACTATTTAGTATTTATTACTGGTAAAAGAACATATGTCAATTTTAATTATGCAAGAACTTAGTATATCTGTGAGCTAACATGAGATTCTTAATATAGGGAAGAGTATTCATTTTCAAAAAACTGGGAAAGATAGATAAAACATAATATTATATTGTTACGGCTAAAAATATAATTCAGTTCATATCTAAATTTCATTTCTTTTAATATTAAAAAAAGAAAGGCCAATTTGGAAACAGTCATTTTGGACATATTATGTAAGATATAATTATTGTGAGTTTTAAAAAACAAATGCAAAGTGTCAGTGTGTGATGTAGCATTTAGTTTAGTAAGCATGTATATTTATCTACTTAGGTATTTGTTTATTGTTAATGTTTGATGACTTCATAATTATTTATGATTTTATTTAAACTGTCAATTTTTAAAGTAATTATAATTGTCATGGGCTAGGTATTTAGTTTTCAGATCTAGGTTTATGCAGGTTATAACTTGAATGAGTTATAATGCCCTGGTGCCAAATTTTAATCCAACAGATAAAAAGAACCAACTGGAATAAATACAAAAAAAAAACGGAGAGAACACAAAAAAAATAAAAAGCTATTTTTCTCAAGCCTGGGTGTTTGTGACGTTATTCCTCTCTGTGATAGGGCTTCCTGGCTTATTGAGATGGTTAATTTATTTTTTTTAATTTAAAAAAACACTCAAAAATAAACTTTTTTTGTTTTGTGTAAAATAAAAATAATGTAATGACCGTTAATTTCACCGCAGATTATATTATCTTATTTTACGCTGAGTCCTAGATGATCATGTATATGCTCCACAAGATTTTAAGTTTAAAATACTATTTAAAAAATCAATGCAACTTTTTGTGATAAATACATACCGTGTTTTTACTGTTAAAAAATACCTAGGATCATGAAAATAATACGTATTTTTAAAACATCAGTTCATTTAATGAAAAAAAAGAATTAAATCTCCTCATCGCTCGTTTAAAGTTACAAAAAATAAATATATATAAAAATTCAGGTTTCATAAATGTCACGGGTAAATCAAAAGAAGCAACAATTTATTCAACATTATACTCAAGTAGTTTATAATTTAAATGGATAAAGGTAAGGTACAGCAACAAGCTAAACTGATGTTTTTGGCAAGCAAGCTTTTACATAGAGCGCAGTTATTTTTTTATTGTTAGTTTCAAAAATCACTTACACAAAATCACATTGTATAGATTCTATTATAACATATTATCATCTGTGTATGTTCAGTACGCGTAAGAGCCATATTAAAATACATCTATTTTTGTTGATTTTAGTTGAGAAGCATGTAGTAGCAAAAATACATTTCCTAATACAAACCAAATTATAAAATATTTTTTTGTTAGCAAAATTCAAAAGTTTTTTGTCTCTACTGAACATAAATGGCTCGTACGCAGTATTGAACTTACATGGACGATATACTGCCATACTAAGCACAGAGAGATTCAAACCCTTTAAGTATCAACTATTAAAAATATTATATTTAATCATTAAATTAAATGTCATAGATATAGAAAGCATTATACATTTTATTCCCTCAAAATAAGAAAAGGAATAATTTGTAATAAACATGTCTAAAATACCTACCAAAGCAGATACCCCCTCTGTGTATAGACGTATATATTTGGCGTATTTGTGATGAGTCAAAATTAAAAGAGATTGAAAACATTTATGCTATGAATATCAAGTTCAGATCAAAGTTGCGTAAAGTCATCCTCACATTTATAATACAATAATTATTATGTAAATATGATAAGGATATAATGATGTGGTCTTGTGAAAAACCATTTACCTAATTATTTTTATGTGAATAATTTTTTTGCTTATCATAATTTGGTCACTGACTATGATAATGCAAATTCCCCTGAACACAATTCTGTTTTCGAGAGATGTTTTCTTGATAATCTAGTTTTTATGCACATAATCTAATTAAATTTATGAAATTGCATTAGTTTTCATCACTATCTACGTTGTTTGATGATTTCTTCAAACCAAAGTTATAAAACTTGTGAATGTAATAAGATATTACAATAATACTGACTTACTGGAAAATAATAATAATTTTTCAAACAGCAAGAAAAATAATTTAGCTATAACATTATTTGACATTATTTATCAATCGAAATGTGATATACAGAACACATTTCAACCCTTAACAAAGGGAACTGCCACAATTTAAAGATGCTGTGTTTATATTGCTTATTAGATCATATTAAATACCTACTTACAGTATTATTATTTGATTACATATTTAAAACTATTAGGCTAAGGAAATACAGTAAAAAATATTTTTTTTAGATTAAAATATTAATAAATTAGTCAAAGCTTCCGTCATAAGCTTAAAAATATCAATCATTGAACTATGTGATCAGACTAATTTTTATTGTAAATTTACAACACGGTGTACACAGATCAGTTGAGTATTGTAAAATAATACATTATTTCGTTGTTGTTTCATTTTTTACCTAAAATAATAGGGAATAATAATAATT
Organism: Micrasema minimum; assembly: GCA_022494985.1. Classification (NCBI taxonomy): domain Eukaryota; kingdom Metazoa; phylum Arthropoda; class Insecta; order Trichoptera; family Brachycentridae; genus Micrasema; species Micrasema minimum. Next base: position 21,179 of record JAGVSP010003499.1, on the reverse strand, counting down.
ATTGACTATAATAATAATTAGATTATTGGATGATATAATTAGAGTAATCACAGTTATCGACTATCTAAGAGAGACGAGGCAGCTAACTCCACATTCCAGTTGGTTGCCTGTAAAGCTGACTCACATTGCTCCTTCGAGGCTACCCCCAACCTGAAGAGTAAAAGAAAAATAATTAAATAACATAAAAAATAAATAATAATAAAATCAAATAACATTTCATAAACAGCAATGATTTTCTTACAATATAAGTTTTAAATGAGCTTTAACAACATTCCTATTTTTAAGAGCTGTGTGCAATAAAGATCCTACACAAATAATATCAGGGACTTGATGATATTAACGAACAACATTTGCAAACTAAATAAAGTATTCAACTACACTAATAATAATACTTCAATTGGTGCCATAAAGCTAAAACACTTGCAAAAATTTACTTACAGTAACAAAACAAAACAATTATCCACAGATATATGTTTTTAACTAACCTATAAGTTTTTATTCTCAAAAAATTTATTTTTACTTAAATTAATGATTACAATAAGCAGGATATGCTTATATTTGATTTGCTCTTTCTGTTCAAAGTATTAAAATCTATGTTGGGATTGTTGTCAAATAACAAATTTAATTAGTATACGAGTGTCTGGTCGAGTTACCCATAGTAATGCACTATTTTACTGTAGCCAATCATCGACCAATTACAGGGCAAACTCACCTATACGACGAATGCACGCACTGGCTAACAAGTTTGCTAACAATATTGGTGTATTCAACACAAATCTAGTGCATTTTAGGGAACAGTGTCTGGATGCCATCTCTGGCGGTAATGAATAGCTACCTACTGTGTAATCATTTCAAAATGTCTATGTAAAAGCCCTATGGGCGTAAAAACAATAAAATAAAAATAAATAAATAAATATTAAAATCAAACTAGATTTTGGTTATATTTGTTCATTTTTATGTAGCAACAATTGTTTCGCCCTGTTAGAGATTATCAAACTGTGACACAGTACTTATAATTTTAATTTGAAAAAAGGACGACTTGTTCTGTATACGGATAACCAAAAATGAATTTAGAGAAATATTATTTGTAAAAAAAGCTCACTTCATTAGTTGCGTTAGCTTGAGGTTCTTCAGGGCCAGGGGAATGCTGCCCTGTGCAGCCTGGAGCGCCGCCAGACACTGGTCCCGCCCCCCCTCCCCGCTGCCCGCCAGGCTCTGCAGTCTCCGCACCGTCTCCTCGCTGATGGGCAGCACCCCCGAGATCCCCGACACCCCCATCTTCCTCTCCAGCTGCTGCATGGACTGGGGGCCGCTGCAGAAGAGACCAGATTATTACACCAATGTAAAAGATGGACCAAGTTGTTGGAACTATTTACTACAAGCACCCGCAAACCTTCGAGTGAGATTATTCACAGGCAAGCCACATCAGGCAGCATCAGTAGTTTAAAATATGACAAGCACATTTAAAAGGGAGGAGAAACTATAAGAGCATTCAAGCTAAATTGCTTAAGTCCTAATAGATTAGGTATTTTTTATTTTAACCCCATAACAGGCCAAGAGATTCAATTATTAAAACCCCACCCAGTTAAACAAAATAGTTATATTACCCAGAATTAAGGAAAATCACTTTTTTACTTTTATGATCTCATCGGGAATCAAAACCTTTATGGTATGAACTTACAGCCACAGAAGCTTATAATATGTTAGTTTGAATATGGTGAACATAGTTTTAATATATTGTTCTTAGTTGTGAAATATTACTTACACATCGGATATCTCATGGTACACTGGTTGAGGATTAACTTGAGTTTGCATTAGTTCTAACGGAGATGGCGGTGCTGGGCGATGAGGTCTCAGCACAGCTCCTGTGTTAAGAGTTGATCCGTACACACCCTCGAACACTTCGTCGTAAACTCTAGGTACCGAACTGCTCTCCACGTACACAGGGGCATCGTTACTGTACAGGTGATATGCTCCATATGTGGGCTGTTGTTGCTCAACACCACTGTATACACTGTAGTGATCGTTAATTTCATTATAGACAGGTTGACTGTATGTAGAACTTCTTCTTGTATCGTCCGCTGTTCTGTCGTAATAATTTGAGTCAGTCGTTGGTCTGGGAAGAGTACTGTTTCTGTTAGACTTGAATTCTCCTAAAGTAGTTTTATTTTGAATCATAGAAGGAGGTCTGTTAGAGAGCATTGTAAAGGTATGCATTTGGTTGGTTCGCGTGTTATTATCCTGAGAATTACTAGCAGCCGCACTGTAATCAGAATATTCATTGTTTGCAAAATGTGTCGTTCTCGTTAATGTATTCTGATTAGAGTTTATCGGTTGTGAATTGTTCGAATATTGATATTCTTCTTTCCAATTTCTAATGGGTTCTTTGGTCTCTCCGTTGGAAGAGGAATTTGTAAACTTGGAAGTATCTTGCATTAAGCTACTACAACTCGCACTCATGACACTATTATTGGGAAGAGTATTTGTACTATATCTATAAGCGTTATTTTGCTGCAGGGATTCACTAGAGTGATTATTATGCTGTAGTGTGGAGTTCCTGCGCAGTACGGCTGTCTCCCGTAGAGATTCTAAAGCTTGATATTTATTAGAGAGCTTGTTAGATTGCGGAGGAGGACGTATGCAGGGAATTGTATTTTCATTTTGAGATTCGTAGTGAGATTGATCTTGGTTGACATTGCTATTTGCGGTGGCTTCCTTCCTTCCTAAACTTTTTTCAAGTTCTTGTATAAACTTTTTATCTATTTTAACTGGGGAAGGATCTAATTTCAGCGATTCTATTTTTCCCGCTATATTACAATCATCGTTCGAAGGCTGTGATTGCTCCGCAATATTTGTGGATTCATTAATAGATACAAAATTATTTTCAAACACAGAATCAGATGTATTTTGTGACAATTCATAAGGCATTTGTGATGATGGAGAGTAGGTTTGATGTTGATTTTCTAGTCTTAAATCTAGAGACTGGCTTACTAAATGTGATGTGTCAAATGGGTCTTGTTCGTTGGTTGTCGATTTAGTTCCGTATAAACTGGCGGTATAATTTTGCAATTCTTGAACTGTGTAGTTAGTTGTGTTCTTGCTTACAAAGTGAGATTGTGGGACCGGAGACGGTGCCATTACTGACTGTTCCAGGGAGGTGTCCACATTCTGATTATAGTGAGAAGTATTAGCGTAACTCGGTGGTTGTTGATACGGAGGAGGTTCACTTCTAGCCGAGGACTCGTGAGAACTCTCTACCGGGTCATCCCAACTCGCCTGCTGAGCATCAAACCCTGGAAATTTATCTGGATTACATATCGAACAGCAATAAAAGAGATTCCAATAAATATGTTTTTCACAATTTTTTTACCATTTTGTGGCACGTCGATGGGTTGATCTAGTATGGATTCCAAGATACGCACAGCCCCAGGCTGACTGAGTACTTGATGTGATTGGTTACTGGAGGAGGGTTTGTCATCATCTGTGGAGAAATCTATGAGTACACCCTCGTTTGCTGGAAAGGCAAGGAAATCAAACTTGAAATAATTGAGAGTGTGCATCGAGAGTTCAGAGTGAGAAGGGGAGTTAGTAGAAAATTTGTTGTGAACACAAGGAAGAATTTGGTAGGAAAACGATAGATGATGAAAAGAACATCGATCTCTTGAATTTACACTTTACAATTTTTAACATTACCTACAAGAAGGATTTTTTGAAACATACTTATAATTGTATTCGGGTTAATTACAGGTAAATTAAATTAATTTAAAAGTTATGACATTTTACATTTTGTATATGTTAGTTAGCCTTTATTTGCATACATATTTACATTGATATAAAAAAGACGTTTTGAAATAACATACTATTGTGTGCAATCTTGGGCTGTGGAGGTCGGTCGGGTTTGTTCTTCTTGGAAGATTGTCTCGAGTGGTTGCCGTGAGCCAAGTGAGTAGGACTGAGGGTGTTGTCATTGGTCAGTTTATTGTAGTTAAACTGTTTGCTTCCCGAGTTACCCCGCCTCAGGGACTGGGGCTGAACGGCTTCCGGAGACTTCTTCTTCACGCTTCCGGAAGGCCGTAGGTTTCTAGAAGATGGACTGGATGGACAAGAACCTGGATAAATTCATTAAAAATACATAAGAATGTTTATGCAGCAAAATGTATAAACCCTCACCAGTGCAAAGAGACACATCATGCAAATTATATTGTTATAATTTTTAGTGCGTAGATATACTAGATAATAAAATAGTCATGTTATCAAAGGCAAATAAAAAAATATTGTGATATTGAAACCAATTGAAAAGACATACATAATTTAAACCAAACCAATATGTGATGAGAACAAAGCAGTTGTTAAAACAGTTAATAGAAGATGAACAGTAGACACATGTTTTAAAAACATTTGGTCATCATCTGATCTAGAATGAATTCTTTGAATATGGTATAAAAATGATGCAATTAACATGAGTGAATGGTGCAAGCATGATGATTAAGCGAGTTGTGAAAATTCATGTAAAAATAAACACTTTTATTTATCCCATTGTTGATGGTATGAAATTATACCTCAAGAATGAATTCATGAACATTCCGACTTTAATCCTGCATCTGCACTAATCATTAGATAAAATACTGGTAAAGTCATACCATCATTTTTGGGAACTAAAGAAGGATCTTTAAGATAAGTTTCTTCCAGAAATCCAGGATTACCCCAGGATTTTCCGAATGCTGATCCGTGTCCAGTATGAACTAGAGAATTCTTCACGGGGCGACTAATATCCTGCTGGTGCTTCCTACCCGAGTCCACTATGGGTCTAAAAACAAATCATTTTGGTCAATTATGGACACTTATATTTTTTAAATGTTGTGAATATTTTAGCATATTTAAATGATGCACTTACTTTGGAAATAGACCGATGTCAAACGTTCTTTGGTTTTGTCCTTTCCACCAATAAAGCTCAGACCTTCCATCGATAATAATGATGCAGTCGCCAGCTTCGGCGGATAATTTACCCTCTTCAGAGTAGCTAAAAAGTAATTCATCATAACAATTACACACTTGGTATGTAGTTAATAGAAATCAGATATATAAAATATTATGTTCATACATTCTTGGTATAGAAAACAAACAATTATGCAAGTAAGTTTAAAAATAAGAATTAAGAGGCGTACCAGGGCTAGAAAAAAAGGTGCTTTGCTCTATACTTATAACTAGGAACCAAGTTAATATGTGGGCGAAAAATGGGGTTTTTATTTTTCCCAGTTTTATGGTAAAATATATCACGAATTACTTTTGATTGACGGAGACTGAGACCAGCCGATTGCTAGTGAGGTACTGCAGGATGGCCGCAAAGGAAGGCCTCTCCCTCGGGGTTAGGTCCCAGCACTGCATCATGAGGAGGTACATGTCGGGGGGGCAGGCGTCAGGCACGGCGAGGCGCTGGTTCTCACGGAGGATGAGTCGCAGAATGGCCGACCCGTTCAGACCTGACGGAAAGGCATTGGTCATTAAAAAAGGATAGATTTCAATAAGAAGATATCACCACGGCTTATGTAATCTTGGCCATTGTAGCTCGAATACTGATAAAAGTTAATGAGGACAAAAAAATTACAATACTGCCATGTCAAAAGAAAGAAAGAAGCAACTAATAAATTTAATATAATAATAAAAATTATCTTTATTTAAATAGTTACACATATCGAAAAAATTGATGATTCACGTAGTGATCCAGTGGTAGCCTCACGGATTTAAGTAGCAGTATAGAATCTCGAGTGTTCATTTTATAATCTCAAATTTTTAACAACATGAACAACCAAACACAAAAAACTGTGCATACCCATCCAAGGGTCCTCCCCAAAAGTCAGCATTTCCCAGAGCGTGACGGCGTACATCCACACGTCAGAGGCATGGGAGAACTGGCGAGACCGCAAGGACTCCGGGGCGCACCACGGGAAGGGAACCTTCTTGTGCTCCGTCATCACGTAGCAGTCGTCGGTGTCTGGCAGTACTCGCATCAAACCAAAATCTCCTATTTTAACCTGTCAAATAAATCAAATGTATTTCAACAACCTAAGTAAATACTTAAATAAAAGTAACAAGTAAACATTAAAAATATGAATATAAAACTTTAACAGGAATAATTGTTATTCGATTCGGATCCACTAAAATACACCCAATAAAAAAGTTTTTCAAATCTTTCCACCTCCTCTTTTCACCACCGCTGAAACTACTCATGAATTTGTTATTATAACAAAAAACTTTTATGTAGTTGGAATTCCGCCTCATGGTGTAGTGGTTAGAGCGTTAGGCTACCACGCATGAGGTCGCGGGTTCGATTCCTGATGGAGGATCAATATGAAATTTTAATTAATAAAATATTTCATATGTGATACCTTGGACTGGCTTTGAAAAGTAAGACTGATCATCTCGCCTTTATGCAATATTATCAAGATTCACTGCACTTGGTGAACCAATGCAGTGCCTCATGAACCAATGGGTGAGGATAAGGAAAAGTAGTAATAGTTAGAAACCATTAAAATACTCACCATATCCAATGTAGAAAGAAGGACATTACGGCAAGCAAGATCTCTGTGGAGAAACCTCTTCTGTTCTAGATACGCCATCCCTTGCGCCACTTGCACAGCCCAGCGGCTTATCAGGTGCAGGGAGACTCGGCCATTCTGCGCCCTGAGCCAGTCTATCAGGGCCCCCTTGGGCGCCAGCTCGCACACCATCATCAGCGGCTGGAACACCACTCCGTGCAGCCGGATCAGGTGCGGGTGGTCGAGGCAGTGCATCGCCTGGACTTCGCGCACAAAGTCGTCAAACACGCCCGGCTGAGTGAGCGCGTCTGCCTTGAGAACTTTCACCGCAACCGAGAGAGAAGGAGATTCCGGACTCCGTTTCCATTCGCCACGACGGACAACGCCAAAAGATCCATCGCCAAGTTTATCACCGAGCCTACAAATCACAATATTCATCTAAGTTTAATAAACAGAATAGTAATTGAGTCACGTGTAATAAATACCTGTGTTGCATTTTGGTAATGTTTAAATGAGAGATTTTCATTACTCAAGAAATGAAATTGAAAATTACAGCAATTTATTAGTGAAGAGAGATTTTTTTTGTAAAAATGTAAAGGTTGAGGATATGAAACTTTTCACGGTTGTAGACATGTTGGCCTTTAGTAGGAATCAAAGTTTATGACCTTGAACAACCACTGCCTACATCCTTTTACAATGAAACAAAATCTACATACGCTATATCTTTCTCCATGATGAGACAGGTGAGGACGTTGGTTGAATTGGAAACGGGAGGTGGTTTACTGGGTGCTGTAGAGTTACTGGCGCTTTGCTTCCCTCCACCAATCAACTTGCTCAGTATATTCTTCTTCCACTGGCTCATCTTTTTCTTCTTCACCGTGTCCATTAACCTGCGAATCCCGGGTTTACTGAGGCCAATCTTTTCCAAATCATCCGGGTGGACATAGTCAAAGTGCGCCAGACGAGAAACCTGGGAATAAGAAAAAAAAATTATTAGATTGAGGGGCCGTAAGCATTTAAGTGCGGGCAAACCTAAAGTATGATACTGTAAATAGATAAACAAACCTGCAATTCATCGCGTATCCGCAAATAAAACTGCTCAAGTTGGACATCTCTCAGCAAATCAGCGAGCCACTCAGTGTCCGAGTAATCTTCAGCCATTGTATTATGTAAACACTAGCTTGTTTTAAACTGCAAAATAAACAACAGACTTAGTTTCATACATTAATTATAAAAAATACTTATTATGAAAACACTAAAGGAAACATAATGCATTAATTTGAGAAAAAAGAGAGAGTCCAAACAAGGGAATAAACTATGAAAATGCTAATGCAGGTATAATAACATCCATGTACCTGAGATTATAAAAATGTTTGCCGCAATCGCACCGATCACGACACCTTGGAAATGTTTGCACGACATTCAGTAAGCTTACGCCCGTATTATGTTAAACGTCTAACAATTGTTTAATGTGATTGCAAGTGTGTTTTCAAGGTAACTTTCACGTCCATAACGCACTATTATTTCATCAAATTATTTACAACAAATGTGATCGAGAACATTCAGTCGGTCGAATGAAAGAAAAAATCAATAAATCAGTTTAAATAATTGTATAATTACTGTAAAATAAGAATAACAAATAAAAAAAGTGTCGCTAAACACGGCAAAACGTCAAAATTATATTACAGAATTTAAGAATGAGCATAAACAATAAAATTCGTCTACATCTCAATAAATCTATGTATTTTTTTAATTTAGTGCCACAATCATAAATTTACAACGTTCCTTATACTGCTATCAAACACGATATAAATTAAACCTGTTAAAAATACAGTTTACAACTGAAAAATATTCTGTCTACATACCTATATTATTTAAAATAACTTTATTTATAACATGTTTTAGTCAAAAATGCATTCTGTGTTTAAAAAAAATAAAAGATAAGGTTATTATTTAACTTTTTTCGTGTTTATCGAATATTTTTATTCTGCTTTTATCACAATCTCACGATATAATTATCCAGAATTGGGGTACAGACCATAAACAATACTTTTTTTTATCTATAATACAATCTATAAGCTCGGTCTCCACGTTATGACGTTTTCATCAATTTTACGAGAAAGCATTATATTTCATGTTGTGTGGTGGTCTCTCAACATTACCTAGATTATCTAGATTTCGTTTTTACCATAAAATTCTTTTTTGTTACGCCATCTGTTTTCTATATTAGGAAGTACGCGCAAATTAGATTTCCACGATTTTTGGAAGAATAGTGTTTATTTTTAAATTAGTGGTTAGAAATATCAAAGAAACAAGCTCTAGTCATTTTAAAGTTTCTTCTATAATATTAAGTTTAAAAATGTCGATAACATTGAATGTTGACAATTTTCAAATCGATAAAAGCATAATTTATTTTGAGTATTTTGTTTATTTATTATTATTATAATAACGCTAATTGGTAATATGTGTATCATACATTGGATTTTCAAATAAGTTTTTCTTTTTCTGAAATTGAACAGTTACTTTTTTATATAACAATGTCTTTTGTTATATGTTGTTTTGACGCAAATGAAACACACGACATTGTTGAAGCCATAATACAAAAATGTACGGATCCTGGATGTAAGTATTTTCGAAAAATTCCTTTTAATTTTCAAATAGATGATTATGTGGCATTCTAATAAAATCAACTAACAAGACATTTTAAACTAATTGTTTTTATGCTAACTTTTGCTGTAACTATTGATTTTTGTTTCATTTGTGTTGCCGCGAAAATTTAGTGCTGCCCTATAAATTTATTACTGAATGAAAGTACTTAACTATTTCGTAATATTAAATTAATTGAGAAAATAAATCGTCTTCGTAATCTTATCAACCTACGATATTCGATTTGAAGACTAATTTCAAACTCCAGTAATTACTTATTTATTTTGTTCAAATGTGTTTGAGCTTGTATTAAAAAAAATATATAAAAAGTTTAAATGTAAATTCAATAGCCACAAGAAGTATTGCTAAAAAAGGACTCCGCCTACTGGTTTCATTTTGCGGTTTTTTGACATAACAAAAAAAGACGAAAGGTTAACGTTTAACGTCAAACTCTTGACTTGACAGACATGTAATCAATCTGCAAGGAGTCGGGCGTAAATATTTTGGACACTCATCATTTTCGTCTACTCTCAAATAATTTTCAATAATTATTTTATGTGGAATCGGCGAGTCAATCTAGTGATCTTCGAATATTTGGCGTACTTTAAAAATTTCATCTGAGTCATTCAATGTCCCACGAATGATCAATCTAAATTAAAATGTCTTTTGGTAAGAAGCTTTGCACATTTATATAATTTACTAGTAAATTACCCTTGTTCCGATGTAATATTTTTGGATAAGAGCTTGAATATGTCATGTAAATTCGATTATTTGGTCATTGTGATTTGTGGCCTTCTGTTTTTTTATTAGATTTTCCAAGCAAATAAACTTTATTTCGTAACTTTATGTTTTAAAACTTCGTTTGGGAAGTAAAAGTAATATTTTTATTTCATTTTACAAATGTACTTATCTTCTGTAAAAGTAAGTGCAGCCTTCAAGTCTAAGAGCTGGGATCAAACTCCTATCTCGTGATAACTGTTATTACAAGAAAAGGCCGTAATTATAATAATTATATTCCTTCGTATGAGTGAATGAAGTCTATTTATAATATACATACCTCAGTAAATTCAGAGTTCGACATTGTTAAAGATAAAATAATGTTTGTGGAAAAGATTCAAACTTTGGGATTATGGAAATTATGGCAGCCGCTAATTACCGCTTGGCAGCCAAATCACTGAATTCAAAACGGATTCAAGGGGAAGGTCGCAGTGATGTCAGGAGCTCAATGCCCTTACCCCCGCTATAAAATAGATTATAGGTCCATGTTACTGCCGAAAATGTGAAGAAATAAGAGAAAAATTTTCACACACGTATTTTATGTGGAATGTTAGGTACATTTATTACACAATTTACAGTTTTGTTTTCATCGGTGATAAGAAATATCTTGCAGTAACTGAGTCAGTATTCTTAGCACAGGTGTACTGTATTTTAATTAAAGTACATCCTTATTGTAAACATGTGTTATGTTATTTGTTTAACCAAGTCATGTTTTCAAAACCACTCGCTAACAAAAATTAGTAGACTATTAATTTTATTCTGTTGGCATTCAGGCAGAAATCACCAACTCCTGTTTAATAATATTCTGACTGGAATCTCAATTTGTAGAAAAAGTAATGAAACTTAACTATTTAGTAATGCAAATATACAATAAATCAAATAAAAACGAAGATTTGACCACTCTTTAAAGCACATTAAAACACAAACATTGATTATCTTATTCTGGAGTTAGTGATTTGATCTTTATTGTACAGTTAGAGAATATGTTAAGTACGTTTTCTACAGTATTTACAATACAAATGATCTGATATTTAATTATTAATTATTATTAACGCAATTAAATCTAGGTGTAGCATGTCAATCCTAATTAAACTATTTATATCTTACATAGTTTATTTTCTATAGCGTCTGAATAACTTTTATTATTGGCATTAATCCCTTCAGAACACTTGTGGTTTTAATGAAATTGTGCTGTCTTTACAAGTTTTCTGATAAAGTTTTATCTGATAAGCGCATTATTGATATCTGTGATATTTGCTATTGGAAATTTATGAGATCAATCATTCACCTTTTATTATATCTCCACGACTTGATTCTGCTAGTTTAAATGTACAAATTCAAGATAATCATATTTATCTAGTGCCGTGTTACGTCTGTTGTATTTTTTAATGTGTCAGTTAAAATTTATATTTTGTTTAACAAAATTGTGTTTGTTACTGGGAAATGTTTCACATATTTTTAATAATTAGTTTTTGAGTGAAAAATGAATGAAATATCTCTACAAGTTTTGGTGTTAGTTCCTGTCTGTAAATGATCAAAACGTTGAGTCTGATTTTGTTTGGGTTTTAAAAGAAAAACCACAGCATGACATGTAGTCGTTTTTGCTTTTATTTTGCAAAAATTGTTTATTTAACATGTGAGTACTGTATTGATAAGATAATTAAACACATAACTTCTCTGCACACATGTATAGTATTAATAGCATTAAAATTATTTATAAATCTGACTGAAGTGTAAAGTATAAAATAATGATTACTCATTACAAAATACATGTTAGAATCATAATCACATATTGTTTGATATGGGATGAGAATATTTAAAAAATTCTTTGAAGTCTAGGTGAAAACTGTATAATACAATGTATTTTTTTGAAGCAAAATTTTGAGTGTGTCCAAAGTCCAAATACTTGCAGACAGAAACTGCATCTTCCAAACGTCTCGTTTCTGTTGAGATGTCAATTGTAATGTTTTTTTTTATTTTTTATTCAACACACTTTAAACGCATTAGTAATTTTAATGTATGTGGACTTAAATATAATAGAATCACATGCTAAGTTCAACTTCTCAATCTTTCATAATAATTACTGTGTACCAAGTAACAAAATAAATTTTCAAAACTCATATTAAAACTTCGAACTACCTAACTCCTACTGAAAAAGTATTGAAAAAAGTGACATTAAAATTGTCAAAAAATATTTCATTGGTACCTCATCTGTCTCGGATCTAAAAATAGAGTTAACCATTGGTTTGACTATCTGAACTCTCTATGGCAATCGCCCGTCTTCGGAAGATGATGAAGATGCGGCACTCATCAGGAACTCAGCCGAGAAAAGCAGCTTCTCTGGTTTGACTATCTGAACTACACATGTATCGATACAATATATCATTACAGGTCACAGTAACTTCAGGAACTTGCTTAGCCCTGGCAATATAAGACAACTCTTAATCAAAGCTTTATTATTATTTCTGGGGGTTAATGCTAGAAGTCCCTATGTCAGATTTGGGTCAAAATGCGTTAGGTATCAGAAACCACTCATAAATTACCATTCTTTTAATGCTATATGTGCCCATGTCAGCCACTGAAAGGTGTTTAAGAAAAGAATCATAATGTATATATTATGTTGAAAGTAATTAACACCTATTGTTTATAAGAAACAATCAATTCCCACTCCTGAACAATGCACTTTTTTCACATAGACGCTTCTAGCATTAACCCACAGATTTTTACTTTGTTATAGGCAGGCAGGTTTTGCTGGTGCGCCTATATCTTTTGTACTGCTTCTTGTCTGCCTTCTGCATCTAAACGGTTTTTGATCTGGTTGACTGTAGTGGAGTGGACAACTAAGCCTGGTTAAGTTAGTCCTAAGTTCTTCCTTGTAATGTTCTATTCAGGTTGCTGCGGGTGCTGCTCAGCGCTGCGGCCACGCTACAAGCGGCTGGTGGACAACATATTCCCGGTGAACCCTCACGATGGCCTCGTCAAGTCCAACATGGAGAAGCTCACCTTCTACTCCCTCTCCAGCCCGGAGAAACTCGACCGTATCGGGGAGTACCTTTTCCAGAAGGCCAGCCGGGATATATATCGGAAGAGAAATGGGTAAACTGCCTAAGATTGTAAAATATATGCAACAAATCATGGTGAACAGTAAATTAACTTCATTTTGAATCTAATGTGAAGCAGACATAAAAGTCATATTAAAAGTATAAATGAGTCAAAATTCTTGACAAAAAAAAAGACTTTTGATGATACATTGTGTGGATTGTTTATTATGCACATAAATTATTTCCTTACTGACAATTAATCTCCATTTATTACTATGAAAATTTATGTGATCAAAAATAAAAAATGGTGATTCTATACCAAATGATTGGCAATAATTAGATTTTTCATACAGGAAATAAAATAAACTGTATTTTTGCATCTAAACAGTGATCGAAATAAACACAGTCAATCAATTGAGTAATTTAAAAACAAAACATTCTATAGAAATATTTACCATAGCAAAAGTTCTCCCATTATTAAAACTTTTTATGTTGATGATGTTACCCTTTTCTATTTTACAAATTTCATTTTTGTTATAAAATTATTCTAATCAAAAGTGATGGGAGAACTTTATTAATTAATTTTTTCTTGTAAACAGGAAAACACATACATATTTAAATCAACATATGAATGTACAAAGTAATGCAATCAATAAATGTAAACATTACTCCCTGCCCGAATTATCATTATTAAAACCGAGTTTTGTTTTGAAAATAATTTATTTGACAAATATTTTTGTTGTTATAAATCAACTTCACATTAAATATTTAAAAATTGAAAAATGTCTTAATAATGTATGAATAAATGTATCGTTTCTCTGCTCACACGAGTCATTGTGTTGTTTCAATTCAATTGAAAAAAGAAATGTCTTACACATTAATGATCGTTTCTCACCAGTCATTGTTTTATCTCAATTTTAAATAAGTCATGCGATTATTAATCATATTGTATTAGTCTGTAACTGTGTAACGAAGTCTCGATATATTAATTTATTCATTTAATAAAAATTACGAAAGAAAATCACTTCAGTTTTTATCGCACCTTAGAATTTGAAATAGTTTTACTGCATATTGACTTGTTCTTTGCCAATCGAATATAACTCTTATCGTCTTAGGAATATTTCATTGGTACTAATCTCTAAACCGATATTTGTAATATGCATTCAACGGATTTGTATTTATTATTTGTTCCTCAAAATACATCACAATGAGTCTATCCGAATTACAGAAACAAAAAGTAATCAGAATTTTATTACCGCTCTATTAAAAAAATACATTGTTTCTGAATGTTTTTGTTTTTCTTGCCCGCAGACTTGTTATCATTGCCATGGAGGCTATGGACCAACTGTTGGTTGCCTGTCACGCCCAGACGCTCAACTTGTTTGTTGAAAGTTTCCTGAAGATGGTGCAGAAACTTCTGGAATCCACTGATCCTCAGCTGCAAATCTTGGCCACTCAGAGTGTATGTATTTATAAATTTGTATCTGTACTTGACAGTTAAACTAAATGAAATACAAACAATTATAAACCTTTCTGTTATTCTAGTTTGTACGGTTTGCAAACATCGAAGAAGATACTCCCTCATATCATCGCCGATATGATTTCTTTGTGTCTAAATTCTCTGCGATGTGTCACAGTAACCACAATGACAAGGGCACAAGGGATAGTATACGGCTAGCTGGTATTAAGGGACTTCAGGTAAAAAATTTCTATATTTTAGTAACAGATTATGTACATACTTCATACAAATCAACTACTGAAAAAGTTCTTCTAACTAATAATCGAAAATTCAAGATGAATCTTAATTCAGGATTGTTATGGTATTTGTACAGTAGTGGGTGTAAAAATATGTACAATTTTATAATAAAATCTGCTTCTTTTATGATATTTATAATTTGTTTTATTTTAGGGTGTAGTAAGAAAAACAGTATCTGATGATCTCGTAGAAAACATCTGGGAAGCCCAGCACATGGACAAAAATAGTCCCATCTCTTTTGTACAATATGCAGGTCAGTGACTTTCCATTTAAGCCTTTAGACTATTTATTTTATGCTGAAAATTTAAAACGTTCGTAAAAAATCTACCTTAAAATATTTATCAACAAAGATTTACTTTAAAAAAATTGTAACATAAAACTATGGACTTCAAAATTTTTTTATGCTTGGGTAAAAATTGGTTATTAAGTATTTAGTAAAAAATGTTTGAAAAGCCAAATGTTTTTAAATTCTCGGGCAGGTGGCTTCAGCAAAGGAAAAATTATGTGTATCAATTTCAATTTAATACAAGTCATATCCAAAACAAATTTTTACTTACTGTTAGAATCTAGACTCAGAGTCGATATTTAAAGAAAGTATGCATATTTTATTTTTTATTTTTCCAGAACTGCCAGTATGAAAAGTCTAACGAAGAGCCATAACTTCCGAGGGTGTGGAGGGGAGCCAGGACAGTACTCCGCCGGCCCTAGCTGAGGCCTGCTGCCTGAGGGAGCTGGTCGGTCGGGCCAGCTTTGGCCACATCAAGAGTGTACTCCGACCTGTACTCAAGTAATTACATTACATTTAAACATATACAAACCATATGTAATTAGTATTTTATACATCTCAAAAACTTTGAGGAAATATAGTAATTATAATTGTAAATAAATTTAAGTTTGATATGATGTGATCCGAACCAAATTTACTAAATGTATTTGATTATTTACAGACATTTTGATCTTCATAAGTTGTGGGTGCCAAATGACTTTTGCTATCCACACATTCCGGATTATAATGTTTTCAATCCAGGTAGGTAGATACTTCTATATTAATTTTTTTTGATTTAATCATCCTCTTATCATCAGAGATCAAACATATAGAGATCAAACATATAGAACCGGGTTGTGGTCTAGTGGTAGATTCGAAGATTCCGGATTAGAACCTCTAGGTTCGAATCCCACTCCAGCACAACTTGTTTCCTGCTTTCTGGCACAGTTATTTCCGACTATTTGAAAGCAGCCCGAAAATTGAAATATTTGAGTATATCATAAGAGCTCAAATGTTAAATTTTTTTAATTTAAAAAAAAAAAAAAAAAAAAAAAACACATTTTCAAAAATGTAATTTTCTGATGAACTATAATAGCTCCGATTTATTTAGGTAAATGATTGACCAGTAAATTTGCTCAGTATGTGTTCAATTGTACTCCACTCATATTTTTTTATTCTAATGCTTGTTTCACCAATGAAAAGTACGATTTATTGGAAACAGTGAACATAATATATTTCCCTTTCTAGGCTCAGTACTCGTACACCGTAGTAGAGACTCTGATGACTCACCTGGACGACGACAGGAAGCCGTCGGAGCTGATGGTGGCCACCCTGAACGTGACCAACCGGCCCGGGGCCACCGTGAGGGAGAGCACCAGGACCCGCACCGCCGTGGCCGAAGTTCTGGCCAAGATCATCGCCATCGCCGCCGGCGAAAGTGTCGGTGAGATTTGGGTTGTTTATTCGAAAAAGGCAAAGAAAAGAAAGGTTGTTTATTCTAATGTCCAAAAGGCAGAAAGAAAGCAAAATTTCAAAGATTTGCTTGGGAATGTCTCCTAATGAGAAACTGTTATTCCAAACACTTTTAAAAGATAAATCGTAAACTTGTTCACTTGTGTCATACTTGGGATTCTGTATATGGAAGATGCGAATCAATTTTAGCCTTTTCATACCTCAAATGTGTCGAACTAATGTTTTTGAATAGATGACAAAAAACATTTTGAATGTACATATTTATTTAGTTTTATTAGAATAAATAAATTGGATTAACATATTATTTCACCTTGTTTTAACTTCTTCAATTTAGTTTAAATTTGAATATTGCTTATGCATGAAAATTGTGCACGATGGTAAAAAAGATTTTTTTCAAAATATGTACCATATTAATAAATGTACTTTTTTAGGTCCATCTGTTTTGGAAATTATCAATTGTCTTCTAACTCACCTCAGGGCTTCCGTAACACGCGATTCCGAAGTAAGTTTTGCATTTACAACTATTTAAATAAATAAAAGTCTATCCAGGGATTATTTAATATGTACTGTAATTATTTTTAGAGTGAAACTGACGAGAAACAGTATCAGGAGGCGTTGATCAATGGATTAGGAGAGTTTGCCAATCACCTTCCCGACTATCAGAAGATAGATATAATGATGTTTATTATGTCCAAGATTCCCTACCAACCAACAGGAGGCAATAAACAACACAAACCCAAGAAAGGAGATATTATGTTGCAAAGTATTTATTTAAAAAGTTTACTAAAGGTAAATATGAATAAATAAATATTATGTATAAGAATTCAAATTCACTTTAAAATGTTATTTTGAATCCTTAAAAGAGGAATGAAATACAATGCTTAGTAATTATTTGTAGGTCGGAAGCAAGTACAAAACAACCCAACTGAGTAAAGCCTTCCCTGTATCCTTCCTGGAGCCATTGCTCCGCATGGCCGGAGCCCGAGTCCGGAGACCAGAATCCTGGTTCAGCAAATTCTTCATCAGCTCATCGACAGGAGGAGCAACTTGGACAGGCTTAGTATTATGAGGTGAGAACATTTAGTATTCACATAAGCTTGAAAACTTTGTGGTAAAATATTTTATTCCACTCTTTTGAACATTTATGTTACCGTTGTATCAGACTTTTTGTTTTTAACTTGAGTTTTTTTTATTGCTTTCCTTACATTACTTTCTTGAAGTTCTATGGTTTGGTTCTTGTATGCAATTTATTAATATGTTTATTTAATTTTTCAGCATACAAGTCGCCGATTTGGAACTAAATCTAGAAAAGTCTTCGAGACCGGATTTATATTTTATGAACAAACACGGTCCTGCTATATACTCCTCTCTTTACGAAGGTATAGTTTTCTGTAAAATGTGATACACAATTATAGCATATTTACTTCTTGTTTTCCCTATCAGAAAAAACTTGTTTTGGGGAGTCAAATATAATTTTTTATCATCCGCTGAGAATATTGAAACAATTTACACTACTTTTAGCACTCCTATCTGTTGAATTGGCTTCTGAAGAAACTGTCTGTGACATGCTGCAATTTGTTTTAGGGTAAGTATACACTCGACCTTATCTTCTTCTTAACCGTTTGAGTGCCAAGGTTTTTTACTCATAATACTTAAAAATGCCGAGGAAATTTTTGTTTTTTTTTTTATTTTACCCTTGTCTTGAAAAAATAACTGTTTCTGTTAACTAATAATGTTTCTGTTAACTTTTCGGTGTTTCCTTTATAAAAACTTGTACAAGGGAAATAAAATACAAAGAAAATTATGGAATTAAGATTGTGTACCAGGGCAAGCGACTTGAGTATGTACTTTGCTCAATCCACTTGCCAATCTTTTCCAATATGTAAATTTCTTAATTTTATCTTCTAGATATACATGTACAAAGTCAGCTTTCTTTTGATTCTAGAGTCCAGCATTTGGCTCTCACGAACCCGGCCTTGTCTCGCTCGAGACGTTACCAACTTCACGCTCTGTCTGCTGCTCTCCTGGCACTATTGCCCCACACTCTGCAACTCCCTCCACTGGACGAATACGCCAAGAAAGTAAGAACTTCATTTCCAAGTGTAAACTGTGTTAATATTGAATTTATTCATATAAAATAGTATTTGAAGTAGTAATTTATTCTCCTCTTTTAATTCCAGATTATAGAAGCTCGAATAAACGATGCCTCCCACCTTCTGCCGTCACTGTCTGATGAATACGAGGATTGTGAATCTCCATCCAAGATGCCATATTTAATGATTGACCAGGTTGGTATTTTCAACATTATTCTTCTTTATACACATCATTACGTGCATTTACCATTATTAAAAACTCCAAGAATATATGTAAAAAGTCGGAATAATCGACGTGCGTGCATGAGGAGATGTATGAATGTGGAGGAAGCAAGAGAAGTGTGCCAGGACAAAGTGGTGTGGCGTTCTATCCTCTCTGCCTACCCCTTCGGAGAAATGGCGTGATGGTTAGTTAGTTAGTTAGTTAGAATATTAAAAACACCAAATCATCAAAATAGATTATTGATCCCCAACTGCCTATTTTTGATGTCATTTGTAACATCTCTGCGATTGTTAAATGCCACATGATAAAAAATACCTAAATTCATAAATGAACTTAACTATGAAATGGTCTGTCTTTAAGCCACATTTAATAGTAACAATTTTGTTACGATAACTTTTAAAGTGTGTCTTTCGTCTTTCGTGAAGAATCACCGCAAACCGTTATGGGGCAGTGGTCGGCTAAGTAAAAATAAATATTTCTTTTTACTTCACCTACAATATATTAATATCTCAGATGTATTAATTTCGAGCCTTTTTTGACAGATGGCACTATGTGAGTGTTTGAAGGCGTCGGGTATTGACGCATCTCGCCTTCAGGCAGCCAGCCCCTACACAGGGGGTTCTGCAATGCACCACCTCAGTCACCAGAGGCACAGTTGGGTGGAATCTGGTAGGTGAAAATGTTTTATTTTCTGTACAATTTTTAAAAACATCTATAAAAATGCAATTTAGTAGTGGAATTTTTTTAAGAGTACATAAGTGAATTCATCACAATAATAATCTTACTAATGTATCCACTTATTAATGTCGCTTGGATCTTCGTAAATTTCTCATCGTTAGATGTGTTGCAAAAGCGTAGTAAGACTGTCAGAATTTCACCTCTTGTTAGAAATAAAAATAGTGTAGTTGTAATTACTTTACATTAATTTTAATGTGGTAAAAAAAGCAAAATGTTTTATTAAATGAATTCATATTTTTCAGGACACGGACGTGACAGTATTGCCGATCTTTCGGCCAATCAAAATACTGACGTTGATAGTGTTAACAGTTCTCCCCGAGTCCAAAGAGTAAGTGGATATTTTATGTCACAATTCAAATTAACATATTTGATAATTCATTTTAGGTTGTTATATATCCGATGTTTTTAATTATTTTGATGTAATTATTCTTTACTAATGTGTATATTGAAATGATCGATAGCAGAAACCCCCTCCATCTGAACTGACGTTTGAGTGCATGAGGCGTGTACTGGCGGACACTGGAGAGGCTCGCGGTAAAGAGCAGCAGGAGAGAGAGGAGCACGCCCGGAAGTTGGCCCAAACATTCCGCACCGCTCCCATTCAGTGAACTGCAGACCATGACGCAACCCAAGGTATGAAAACTATTTCAAATTTTTTATTTTATCTATTATTATATTTATTTAGTTCTACACCGTGTAACAAAACTCGATGTACAAGCGGGTAACCAGTGAATCTACATCATATTCGGGGTTGATTTTGTAGAGTAAAATTATTTGATTTGACCCATACTTTTCGAGAAAATTGAGAAAGAAGTTGATTTATTTTGTTGATAACTTTTAACGATTTGTTATAAAAAATCATTTATTTAGTCAAATTAATAATATCCATAAAGAAAACAAAATCTTAACCCGCATTTTTATCAGCGGTACTTATGAAAGCTTTTTGAAAAGAAGAAGAAATTTTTTTCAAGGTCATATTCAAAAGTCATATTACACATTCGACTCCAAATATGATGTAGGTTCACCAGTTTTTGGGTTGTACTCTGAGTTTTGTTACACCATGTATATAAATTTACATAGACCAATTTTTTACAGTACACTTTATCATTTCCCACTAAAGAAAAAAACAAAAATAAATTTACTGTGTAAACATAACCACGTCAACGTAGTCGTCAAGTAACATTGTTCTCTCATGGCAGCATGACCTCCAGCACAAGCTGTCGGAGATCTTCAACTCTCTGGATTGCGGCTTACGAGAAGTACTTCCCCGAGATGTTCCTATATTGAAACACCCGCAAAATGATACTGACTTAAGCTCAAATCAAAGATGTCAACAGTGAATGTCCAAATACTGGAAAATTGAACACATAAAATTATTGATTATTTTTCATGGCCATATAGGAATCTAAGCTATATAAAAATACTTTTCTGACGCTAATTTTTACCTCTGCTTTTACTTGAAGATGGTCCGAAAATTTAAATATTCAAATTTATTATGAGTAGGTATGCTAATTTTTATTTTAAATTATAAACGAAATCTAGTTTTCCATTTATTGTCTTTTCTTCTGTATCACAGATTTACTAGATTCTGATTTACTGATTAACCGGGTGGTTTTAAACAAAATAATATT
>JAGVSP010003498.1:0-19359 GCA_022494985.1 Micrasema minimum | reverse complement strand
TAATATTGACTTTAGTTTTGAGGTCAAAATAGTTTTCTAGTTTCTGAATCTGGTTTCTGTGCATGTCGAGCCATTCCAGGCTAGCGGGTAAGTGGCTATAATCGAACCACATTAAATTATTATCAGATATATTCAGCCAGCCTAAACTATTCATATTTGTAAACACTCCTCTGACATCTGTAAGTTCGTTGCCATCTAAACGGATCGCTCTTATAGTCGGATTGGATCCAAAAGCACTCTGATCAACGTGATTTATTTTATTAGATGCGAGATTCAAAATCTGAAGCGACGGAAGTGTAATAAATGAGTCTTTTGTTATGTTGACAATAATGTTATCGACCAATCTTAATCCATAAAGGTCATCTAAACCTTCGAAATGTCCGCTTTCTACTTTGGAAATTTGGTTATTTCCCAAATCTAACGACTTTAAGAATCTCAAACTTTTAATAGCTTCTGGAATCTCTTTCATAAGATTTCCACTAAGTCCGAGATCTTGTAATTTTGTTATATTCTCGAAAGATCGGGCATGAACTGCTTCAATATGATTTCCGTCCAAAAACAGCTGATTCAATACATACAGATTAGAGAAATGATAACTGTCTACGTGAGTCAATTTGTTGTGCGCCAAAGATAACGAGTGAATGTTTTTGAGATTGGAAAATGCGCCCTCGGAGATTTTCGATATTCTGTTATTTTCTAAGCTTAAAAACTGCAAATTGTTTAAATCTTGAAATAGCAGAGAATCGATTTTTGATATTTTATTATGCGACAGATTAAGCACTATCAATCTGACTAGTCCAGAAAAGGTATCTCTATTCACCCACTCACTAGTTAGATCATTTACAGAAAGATCTAATATTTGTAATTGGTCTAGTCCCTCAAGAAGACCGGGGGCTAGTACATTTATAGAATTGTTGTTTAGGTAGATCTGCTTAATGTCCCGGGAAGATTGGAACATTTCCGGAGGTAGGGCCAGAAGACTGTTGCTTGATAGATTTAGCACCTGTAGAGCACTGAGTCCCACGAAAGCTCTATCCGCGACAGTAGACACAGCATTTTCTTGTAGGAACAGATTGCGCAATGAACGCAAACTCGATAAACCGTTGTCAGGGAGAGAAATGATTTCGTTCTTCGATACATCGAGTGTCTCCAGAGCCCCGTTACATGACTTCCCGGGCGCTGTGGGTCCCTCTCCCCAGTCGGAGAATCCCATTTGCGAAATATCTTGGAGGCGATTAGAGGTTAAGTTGAGGTCTTTGAGATTGAACAAAGGGCAAAAAACCTCAGCAGGCAGCGTCCAAATATTATTGTCTCCTAGATCGAGGGTTCGTAGTTCAGTTAACCCACGGAAACTATCTCGGTGGAACTCCATGGACATGGCTGACCAGTCGGTGTTGTGGGTGCGAAGTGACAGGACTCGCAAGTCACGGAGAGGAGCCAGCACAGAAGAGGGAATATAGCGTATTTTGCAGTACTCGATGTGAAGTTCTTTCAGCTTTTTCAGATGACCGACAAAGCTGGCCTCGTCCGCTCTCTTTCCGATTTCGAGGGAACTTTCGAAGAACAGAACATCACTGCATTCCAGGGATAGTGAGGAGACGCGCTCGGCTTGGGGGGGGGGAGCTCAGCCAGCAGGGCGGGGGCGCCAGCCACCGTACGTAGGCGGCAGGTGAGCCCCAGGGCGCCCTCGGTGGGCAGGCGCTGCCAGGCGCAGTGGCGCGGGGGCTCCGGCCGGGCGGCTCGCCCTAGCGCGCCCCCGGCCCCCAGCACGCACAGCGCGCACGCTGCTGTCAGCACGAAGCGCTGCGCGGACATCGCGTACCCGATATACACCGGTCACCTCACGCTAGTAAACAACACGGCGCTATTTTTCCGGACACTGTGAAACTTCGTCAACATAGTATACAACTAACACACTAACTTTGTTTATAAATCATTTCGTAACGTTTAAAATACAAACATTTTCAACTATACAAATACGTTTCAAGTCTATTTGATTTGACGTTATTTGAGATTTGCGTCGGTTTAAAAGTTTGCGTATAACTTTTCCGAAATTCACAACACGGCGGGAATAGTTTCCGTTAGAGATACGAACACGGTAAACTGCACCTCGGTTTAACAGACTACTCGCCGCGAAAGCTGAGAGCTGACTGGCGACTGGCGTCTAGCGACTGAGGCTCGAGCTGTGTGAGGCCCCCTCGTGTCCCCCCTCCACGCCCTGGGGGTGGAGCTCCCCTCGCCCCGCTCCCGCTCCCCGCCCCGCGCCCGGGAGGCAACAAGTGGTCCTCTCCTATACCTATAGAGAAGAGTAAGGTACCTAGCTACTAAAATAGCTGCGGTAGTAGTAGTACCTACCTTGAGTCTACAAAACAACCAATACAAAGGTAAGCAAACCGACAAAATAAATGTTAATTCCTCCAATTCACGGTAGCATTCCAATCTGGACTGAAAGTTTGGGATATCTATCTTTTACTTTGGTTCTTACTTACTCGTATGTATCCGTAAGTTGTGCATTTTATACATATTCAAAGGGTAAGTAAGAATCTTTGATTGTTAAATAATGTCCATTGTGTAATACTAACTTAATCCAAATAGAATATATTATTTAAATATCAGTACCTACTGTATAAAAAGTTTTTAACAATCCAAAAATAATAATTTTCGTAAAATGCCAAACTGCGAAGTTACTAATAAGTATTATTATAATTAGGTACATTTTTTTTTATTTTTTGCAATATTTTTATCAAACAAAAGAAAATTATTTCATTTTCATATTTTGTGCCTACTTTATAAAAACTATTTACAACCCTACTACCACTTTCCCTTATCCGCACCCGATGGTGTATAGGGCACTGCATTGGTACACTGTATTTATAACACACGTAGTAAACAAATATATTTCATGACATTAAACAATATTGGCCATGTTAATTGCCGCCTTACTAGTACCTACTACACGGGCTATTGTTTCTTTTATTTAAAAAACTACATAAAATTATTCATCATTAATGAAGTTAGCATTATTGAAATACATAAAAATCGTTGGCAAGCATGCACATTATTCACATGCGCGTGCTGTTAATTTGCATTATATTTGGATTTTTATTTAGTAGCTAATTACTCTATTGCGTATATAATACATCATTATTAGCTACTTTAATTTGTTCAAATTTTATCAACCAGATTATATTACAACTGATTGTTAGTAAGATGCCTAGGTATTAATTAAGGTACATATTTACTAAATCGAAAACAATTATGTAAATAATATGCTATGCATCTCTCGCCGTTGGGTATTCTTCGATGGGATGATTTAGGTAAGAGGGTGAATGGTCGATGTTCGATGTTTGATGTTCAATGAAAGTGGTGGACTGCCGGTAATTTCGCAGAACAAACGGATAATGGTCACTACTTGTGGAATGTTAGTAATGGCAGACGCGGCACGCATCGCACCGTGAGGATATGCGGTGGACATTCACATATCCACATTCGAAGTATCCTCTACCGTCCATCTTTACACCAACACAGAGAAGTACTGCATTCTGCATTTCGCTGCCACAGACGCAGACGCAGTCGTGGTGACTGGTGACTGGTGACTATCCTGACCCGACTTGCACTTTGGATGCATTATGCATATCGTATTCACACACAATGTTAATAATCAATTTACCACTACTAACTTGTCATTAAAAGGAATTTTAAATGTTTCGTGCCAAATGATAAACGACATGAATCACAAATTACGGGTGATTAGACAATTTTTTGGAATATTGAAATCATTTACCTACATATTTCCTTCAGTAAAGGAAAAACAATGAAAGTAATCTTATGGAATGTTTGTAATGAAACATCATTAGGAACCTACCCTATCTATGTAAATAACAATAAAGACCGTATAATATGCGGAGAATATAAACGAAGTAAGAAAAAACTAGTCAGGTCCACGTCTCGTAGTTCTGACGTTAACACTTAAAAACAAGAATTTAGTCTCACAAAATATTTTCACAAACATAAAAAGTTTTTAAAATTCATGATAAAAATGTGTATTTTTACCATATTTATAGATTTTCTTTACATATAAGTTTTGCCTCCTGGCTTAAGCGCACTTTAAACGGGACAGAAATCTGTTGGTACAGTTTCTTGTGCAGTTTGCAAATTAAGCGAAAACTGTATGGAATATTGAATGGTCGGCTACGTTTGGCTGACCTGACAGTTAGTGTTTTTATGTAAACGTTTAAGTAGATATTAATATTGATATCGAATGCTTTATTTGTTGTGTAAAAAACAAGAAACATAGGTATTTACTTTATTAACTATATTAACAATTATATGTGTGCCAACATACGATAATAACTTACTATCGCGCTAAAAAAATATACATAATATTAAGCGTTTCTTGTGACAGACTGTACAGTTTTCTGAATAAGAAACTGTGCAGTTTTCGGTCCCATATGTGCGCGTTATACGAATCGTTTTAGCGAATAGTGTATAAAAAAATTACATAATATAATATCAAATATCTCTACCATTTTTTATTACGGGCCTTATTAGCAAAAACATCATTTTAAACTAATGTTAGTTTTAAAACCGCAGCAAAAAGTGAATCTTTATTTTTATACCTGTGTTTTAAATCAATACCACCTTACGCAAAAAAACATTTTTATCTTTACAAAGCGCATCGTAAATCTACAAAGGTGGCAACGCGGTGCAACGCGGTGCATTCCATCGGGTCCCGAACACATAAACAATATTTTTAGCATTTAAATATGAATGTTGCAAGTTGGTTATGATTGAGGTTCTTCCAAATCTCAGCGGGGAAGCGGAGCTTTACTTTGTTGACCGCCGTCTCCCGAGATCCTCCCATACCTCCTCGAGGTACCTTCCTTACCTATAGGTTACTATAGGTACCGTGACGTAGTGGTGATCAAATATTTCCTCAACGCAACGTCACTCAAGGAAAGGCAGACCCGCACTAGGAAATATTTTTTTCAAATCATGTTTTAGTTTAAATTTTAAATGATCGAGACACATTGCACTTGGTGTACCGATGCAGTGCCCTATTATACACCATACACCATTGGGTGCGGATAAGGGAAAGTAATAGTAGTAGTTTTTTTTAGTCGTTAAAGCAGTAGGTACCTACGTTATTATTTTTACCATAGTAACACAAAGTAACTAATAAGTAAGTTAATTGGTTTTGAAAAAAAAAATTGGTAATCTTATGAATTCGGAGTTTCCTGCGCGGTGTGCCAACGTCTTGATCATCACATGATATGGTGTGAGGTGAAGGTGAAGACCACTATAAGATAAATTTGAAATACCTATTTATGTACGTTCCTTATACAGTTTTATGAAAAAAATATTTCGTCATCATCATCATTATACCACATTCGCTCCTATGTGGAGCATATGGATTCTTCAAACTGCCTCCAAGCTAAGTGATCGGCCGCCAGTTCCCACGCATTCTCCCAAGTCAGGTCTACATCCAGGACGCCGAGAACCTAATGTCTTGTAAAATAGGCAAGCATAAAATGTTTAGTCCCATTAAAATATCTTATTTTTTTGGTATTTTTGTTTGGAAAAGTGAAGTTTTCACAGGCTGTAAACTTAACAATAAATAATTTAGTAAAAATATCTTCATGTTCATGCTTCAGGGTGAACAGTCTCCCATGATGGATGCATTTCTGACGGCTCATGTTGATTTTCCAATGCCACTCCGCCCCCACCCCGCGCTGCCCCCGCGCCACCCTAACCTGGTCGCTAACGAGCTCACGATAGATCACCGAACGGACCTCTCTAATAAATTAGAATACTTCCAAGTGGAGAGTCACTCCTCGGCCGAGCGGGAGATAGGAGATAGATGCTTCCGAAGATAGCCGAAACAATTTCAAATATCAATCATAGTTCCGGCTAAAGTGAGCGTTTACTGACAAACCGGCCTAATTTGTAACTAGTTGGCTGGACTTATCTTGATTATTTCGGCTAACAATGTGTAAATGTTTATTTTGGTTGGTAAAAATACTCACATCAAGTAGGCAATAAGTTTTAAAAACGTTTTTATTTATTCAAATTTTCAACGAGACACCAAATCAAGGTATGTAGATATTATTAGACAATTTCATTATCGAAAACGGTAGATATTTTTTACTTATTTTTAGCTTAGGTACCGTGCTTATATTAAAAAGGCTTTTGCTTTTTTTTCTAGTTAAATACATAATAGTGTAGTTATAAATATGACTGCATGTATCTTCTTTCTTAGGATGTTTAACCTAATTTAATAGAAACGCTTGGTGCGAATGCTTTGCATAGTAAAACAATATTTTCTTGAACTCAATTCGTATATTTTCAATTGCACAAAGTGATAAAATCATTTGAAAAGGTTTATTGCATCACAAAAAATTGCAAAAACTTTATCGAGGTTTTTGACTAACCATTTTTGTCGTTGCAGCAGAACAAAAAAATGGAAAAAACATTCTAAAGTCTCAAAAATGACCAATTGAGTTAACGATTCCTTTGTACATAAATAGTTTTTTTTTTAAATTAAAATTTAATCTAATCTGTAAAAAGTTAAACGGGTAATTGAATATTAGATAAATAATGAAACAATCAATCTTCTGGAACAAGTGAAAGGTTTGATCAGAAGAAATTATATAATGATCAAAGCGGAATAATTGGATATTACAAGAACAATAAAGGGAAATTATTTCGAATGGAGAAATCTAATCAAACCGATCAAACGTCTAATATTTTGTCGTCATAATAATTAGTTCGTTAAGTGAGAATTAAGAAAAAAAGGTATACCTGTTACGTAAGAAATAAATGTACATTATAAATGTGCTGATGACATATAAAAAATATTAATTTTTACTTGGAAATTGTGAAAAATACGTTAATCGCGAAACCTGTTTTTATTCAATTATTATTTAAAGGAACTAAAAAACTAAAAGTTAGACTGCATGATATTTGATTTTAAAGAAAGGAGCAAGCGGTTATCTATGTATAGTATAAGTTTAGTATACTATGATAGCTACTGCTTGTTGTAACGAGATTTTCACAGGAAAAGTTACACAATTGAACTGCGTGAACTGTAAAATATTGAAAAGAAAACGTTGAATTATGGATGGATATTGAAATGGTGTTTTCTGAACGAGAACGAAGGAGTAAGCAATGATCTGATAAGAGTTGGGATATAAACTCAGGAACAAAGACAATAGAAAGTGATTTGTAATGATACCAGTAACTACCTGGATATGATCGCTACCTACAATAGGAATCCATTATAATATTTCGTTCTTTGCTTTAACAAAATGCCTTTTCTTCTTCGATCGCTTTCTCCTTTGACTAATACTGATTGTTAACATTTTCAGAGGTCACCCATTAGGTGAATCATGTTTACAAGCTCACTTTTTCTTTTATATTATCTACTCTAATGGTTAATGGTTACTCGGAGCAATACACGTAATGGAAAGCGTAAAACATATTTCATACATGAGACTTATGCAGGCACTTAATAGTAATCAAGGTACACTTGTTTGACTACACCAGTACATTCCTACTTACTATTACGAGTAAACATTTATTCACCGTCATTTCGATATACTAATACCTAATAAAAAAGTCATCATCTGTCGTTATAATATAAATTATTTTGCTATTATATCAAGTAGACACAAAATGTTTTTTACTAACATAACAAAGTTTTCTTCAAAGTTTAATGGTTAAAGAAGGCTTTCTATATTGTACGTATTTTCCTGTTACTTTCCCTTATTCGCACTCAATGGTGCATAAGGCACTGCATCCCACATCGGTACGTATTTTACTACAATAATACCTATGTTTTCCGTATTTAATTTTAGCAACCAGATACCTAATAAGGTAAGAAGAATGCACATAAGAGCTGCAGACGATGTGTAAGTAGCAATAATAAATACCTCAATGTTTGTTATAAGTATGTTCTTAGGAATTCATAACTTTTGACATAATAACCTACGCAAACATGGTTTTATATGAAAAAATCGTGATTTTTTAATTTCAATGAAATTCCATGTTTTAAGTGCAAATGTAATTTTAATGACTTAAAAGTAAACTGAGTAGGTAGGTAATGTTAAAAAATAGGCACTCAAATCACGACGATAGCGATGAGTGTAGTTTTACCTATAAGTTTTTTTATTATTGAAAGACATGCAGGGCAGGTATATAACAGTGGAATAATTTGACCTCCTTAAAATTGAAGGCAATCGATGCGTTGAAAACGGAGTTGGTTTGTAAATTAAAATGTGTACAAACTCCTTTGGTACTCTGCTAAAGAAATATAATATTCCTTTTGATAAATCACAATAATTAATTATTAATAGCTTGAAGATTTGTATCACCACTTCTTTTTTATCCCAAAAATGTTTAAAGGGTTTCAAATATCCAAATTTAAAAAATACTTTGAATGTCTTAAAACGAACACACAACACGTCAAGGGTTCGAATTACGCAAGAAAAGGATCAAACGATTTTTTTCCCATCAAAACAGAACAACCTGTTATCTTGGTTGAAAATTCTTTATAAATATCGAATATCAACGATAAAAAAAATATTCCGATTGAAAATTAAATTGATGCAATTGTTGTCTAGTCGAAACTTTGAATGATTGCAATGATTTTTAGTCAGTATTTACAAAAATGAAATATGTAGATATTTTAATTGCCTACTATAGATTAGGTATGACATAATACGAGTCTTATGTACCTATGTGTTTTTCAATAATAAGTTACCTTCCTACGTTCCTAGGAATATGAAATATGAAAGCTTGGCGAACTTACGGCTTTATCACAAACATTCATGTTACTTAGGAATGTGATTTAAATTAATAACAATTGGTATGTTTTGATAAAATCCATGAACTTGAAAATACTGAACGTTTAAAATTCACCATTTTTCCAAGTATCGCAATGTTAGAGGTATTAAAAGTTTATATTAGATTTTAATTCTTCTTTTATAAGCAAGATTAAATAATAAACTTTGTATGAATGAAATAAGTACTATAATCTATAGTGATAATATTTTTGTATGTAGGTATATTTCTCTAGGAGTGGTAAATAACTACTTGAGTGCTACTTTCAAGATTTATAGATAACATACTAAGGATTGAATTATAAGATAAGACAAATAAGCTAAACGAGAACATTTGGCCAACTGCAAATTGTATCTCTGTACATAATATATTACAAAAATATTAAAAGCCACCTATTAAGAGTAGGTACAAGATGCTCACACTGGTAACTCCCATGATAATAAACCTTGAACTATTTAACAAAGGTGAAAGTGAGACAAATGAAATATTGCATGCGACTTAATATAAAAAAATATGCTAATAGATCTAGGTATCAGGTATAACGTTTAATATTAGTTTATTGAACAAACTTGATATATGCGATGTGCTATTTCAATACATTAATCCGCTTTAATAGTGAGAAACACAAAAAAAATAAAACACAAATGGTTTTGGGTGCGGTGAATAAATATTGGATCTTCGGATCTTGCGACGAATTCCCATTGTAATCTCGGCTGTAAAGAGTCTGCGTGTAAAATGCGCGCACAAATCTCCATTAAATGCATTATTAGAGGCGTCAATATAAAATAATACTAAATAGTATTGTCTGTATGGCTCGAGGGAAGGCACAAGGCATATTGCAGTGGCGCGCGGTGTCCGGCCAATAGCGGCATCATTATTATAAACACTGTTTTCTTAACATTATCAGTACCTAGTACCTACTATAAAGGGTATGAATATTTACCGATTGTATTTATTAGCAGGACAATGTGTTAAGTTTAACCTGCCATAATAACTTTTCTTCTCTACAATTAATTTCATATTAAATTACTGTCGATGATTTGGCTAGCTTTAATTTTTTTTACAATTATGAATTCATATTAATATGTATTATCTAGTGGGTTTTGATGTTTAGGGTAAAGAAAGTACTTATAGCGATAGCGAATGTTATGTTTTAATTTGGTTTTATATTTAAGATTAAATTTACTATTCTGGTAGCTGTTTGATCTTTTGCAAGTACGTGATGAAAAACATATATAAAATCTGTAGCAAAAGTAACTGTACAAAAAAAAAAATATTTTTAATTCGAGAAACGATTTTTTATTTTGTTTTACAGTAATTTACAACAAACACATACAAACAGTTAAATAATCTCGCCTGAGTACATATTTAATATTTATTTAGTAGGTACATAATCAAAATAAATCACTGCAATCGGTTAGATACGATGGCAAAATTATGAACGCTTAATTTAAAATAAATAAATTAAATATATGTATTTATTAGGGAACTCAACAGCGAAACATTTAGCAATTATACAACATAAATAAATCATATCAAAGGCCAATAACAGAGCTTCAACAAAATATGTGGGAAAAATGTGTAAGTAACAAACTAAAATATTTTTTTTTATTAACAATTTGCATACCTAACTATGTAAATAATATCTAATGCCTACGCCACTGTATAGTTTGAGTGACATCGGGGGTCCCCACACAATCGGACAACAGCCATTTAAGTCTCACCACGAAACTAAATATTGTGACTAGCATCGTGTCAATTGGAAACATTACATCTGATGAATGGCCGCTTTGATTTTCTATGCACACACGTCTCTGGTTTCTTTTACAAAGGAAAAGATGAATACCTTCTACGAAATAAAATCTCCTTTGTGCGGGGGTTCCTTCCAATTACGTAATTCTGACCGAAATATTCCGGGGCTTATTGTCAAGTTGGCCATTTTGTTCATCTCCCAGACACCCCACCCAGGATGTGACGAGAAATTGGTTTGCCACACACGTATAGAATCGCGAGGATTGTACAATATAGCATAATGCCAAACGACAAGTATTGATAAATCTTGTACGTAAATATGTCTCGGTTTATGAATGGAAGAATGAGCCAAATATTATGAAGGTTGGCGCGCTTCCTGAGGACGTTTCCGTTCCTTATACCAGACTTATTCACGAAACGGAGGCACAAAATCTAACGAATGGGTGTACAAAGTAAACTCATATTTCTGGCGATATTTGCCTCCCTGAGAGAAAACATGTACTTGTACATGTATATGCACAATGCCTAATACTTCCAATTCACGCTATTGTAGGTTAAATAAATACATATCTACCTACTCGGGGACGTTTGCAATGTTCAATACGTAAATTTATGTTTCACGGTAGGTATATACATAGTATAATATCCTACATGATCCATTGATCAAGATCATAATTTTTTTTTTGTTATCTTCTTCATAATGTTTTTCTGTTCTCAGAATCCAACTTAGAATTGACCAAATTCCTAATATTTATATTTTTTACACCAAATTATCAAAAAAAAATTCCAAGGCAACGGATAGGAAAAAGATTTATTAAAAGTCTACTTGCTTTCAATTTTCACGTACTTAGGTATGTATCATATTCAGTAAGTTCTTATTACAGACCTTTGAACTTAACTGGTTTGTTGATTAATTTCCCTTCATTTCCATGAGTTATGTTAGATATTGGCATAATTTTGACAAAAGTTTGCATTGTTAGTTTCATTGTTATCGGATGTCCGAATGTGAAATATCTTGGACGTACCTAAATTAATATAAGCTTTCTAGATATTTTCAGGCTTAAACATGTATGGGTACATAATTTCCTATCGTTTCTAATGTTCTGAAATGTAGTAAAGGTATAAACTTTTATACTACGGTGAGAAGATACAAAACGTAAAATAAATTGTTCCTTTTATTCCCTTGAGTAGCTACCATAACACAGAAATCAATCATCCTTGGTGTTGCTGCAGAATTTAGTAACGGTAGAATGCGATCATTATGTTGAGTTCACTCTGAACGGCCGCAGATTTTAAGATTCGCAATGTTCCAGAAAATGTTGCAGATGTCTGGCCGCGGCCAAGAGTTAGGGTGTCTAGTTACTAAACTTAGGATTTACGTAAGTCCGCCAAGAGGAATCATAATGATCAACTTGTCGAACAGCTTTTTATTGTACAAAGAAGCGGGAATTCGCCTCCCCCTGAGACGTGAAATAACAGAACGGTTTCTTTCTCCGGCGTAAGTTTTGCCTTTTTCCCGCGCTTTGGGATGCAAAACCGCGTCCGTCGTTAGAAAAAGTTAAGAAGTTCGAACTCGACCGCTGGCTGCTGGCATTGTCAGTGGCGTGGATAATCCTATTGTATCGTGGAGAGATACCTACAGATACGTGGGAAAGACTTCAATCCCTTTTATTGATACCAAGTTCATTTTCCTGGTCGATCTCAGCTCGTTCCGCAGTCATTAAATGAATTAAGTGTGTCAACTTCTCGTAATTGATCCATCAACTTGATTAGCGAGTGGAATACCTCGCTTTGTTTAGGACTTCGAGGTAATAGACTGTTCATAAATTAAATTAACAATTCCCGTCTTAGGCGCAAAATAAACTTTTAAGCGCGAAAATAGTTAACTTTCATACGCATAGTTAAGAAGCAGTTTTTTTCGTCGCATGAAATATTTATTTTCCGCAAACTTTTCTAGCACAGATAAACTGATGCAAGTAAACTTCGACCCTTAAGGAATAACAAACTTTTACTGCGAATATTAAACTTTTTTAGTACTCACTTAAGTATGTATATTACACGTAGGTAGGTGTATATTACACATTAAATTGGTAGGGATGCATGAAAAAACAACTTGTAGAAGATACATACATAATAGAGTTGAGTTTTGATAAAGATATGTACCTAACCTTACTAAGTAAAGCTCCGTCCAAAAAATAGATTGTATATTATGAAATACAAAACACATAATATATTATCATTGTATGTACGCTGAGATTTAAATGCGATACATTTTATAGGTATGTAATAACTAATTTCTATGTTCGATTATGAATAATATTTAATTGTGCTGTTTCAAAGTTGATTTTGAGGGAATTTAACTTTACTTCTTTCTTATTTTCAATATTATTTGTTGTCTACCTTGCTTCTGTAAATGCTATCATCAAAAGCTAAAAAAAGTATGCATAAACTTTTTTCGTTGTTAGTATAAGGTAATTGTGCAAAATTCAAAATTAAAATGTTGACAGCATCAAAGATATAAAGATATAAGTACAGTCTTGAGAATAATATTTTACATTTTCAGCAAATTCGTAGAAAAATTTGAGTTGGTGTACAATCCGGATTCCTTGTCTAAACTCAGCTTAAAGCTGGAGATGGGTTAAAAAACTTAAAATAGTCAGTAGGCATCTCTTTTCTGGTTGGTCTACAATAGAATTAACATTTGTAAGCCGCATCCACAGATGATGTCGGATGTCGGATGATGTCGGACAAGATGGCTGTCGGCTGTCGGCTGTCGGCGTCTCGTTTGTCTGATGGACACTGGATCTTGTTTGCCACTAGTTACACATATAACATAATGGCCATTCTGCTATTGTCATGCAAAATGGCGATATGGATACGCGGAGGATCGCCTCACCCTTCACGCGAGAATGAGACTTATTCTAGAGAAGTGTTGGTTCATTTAAAAGAAACGTAAAATATAATGTATTATATTGTATTATGTGTTCCCGTATCTACCAGTAAACACAATATGTATGTAGGTAAGTACATATTCATCCAACCAGAAGTTCATTACATGCTTACTTCATGGCCCCTACTGACTAAACCACCAATCGGCCAATGATAGTGAAGGGGATATATTTTAAAAATCCTCTCGAAAAATAATATTACTTCTATCAGAAATCGCCTAAACCATGGGCCAAGTGCTGATTTACTAGCATCAGGCAGTTCATTTGATAATTTTTGCTCTGCTTTCTCCCGAAGCTTCTCGATGACATGTAGGTACTTATTAAGTTGACCGCAATAGTTAGAAGAAACCTACCTACTTCCAACTTCCAACTTCGACTAACTTCACGAGAATTTGGAGTTGACATCAGCCTCCATTTGTTTGCGAGTGATTATTTATCAAGGCACCAATAGTAATAATAAAATAAATAGGTATTACTTCATATAAACAAACCTACATACATGTACCTATCTAATAAAAAATACAATCTTACAGTTATATTTCTATTCAAGCAAGATTCCGATATTAAAATTGACATCGCAGTGAAAGATTCTGATCATCAGCACCTAATTAAAAACAACAAAATAATTACGGTCAAATCGGATATAAGCTGTAACGATTTTTCCCGCCTATCAAATAGTTTAAATGTCTACTAGTATCAAAACATTAGATATGTTTTGATAAAATTAATAAAAAACGGCTTTTAAATTGCTATGGAATATTATCTGGCAATAATTAACAAGAGAGAGGTTGAACCACAGCATCGTTCCTTCCGAAAATATTAAATTTCCGATTACTCATTTAAATTATAAAATATGTATAATTATCAGTTAGATCGTAGATTAATTCACCCGTATCCCTTCTCATATCAATACAAAAACAACAAAAACAAACATGATGGTTTAATTAGTTGTGAAAAAAAACAATTTCGTTCTACAAGCGTTATTTCTTGTTACCTGAAATAAAAATCAATAACACAGCTAGTAATTTTCAGATTCCCATAAAACAAAATGTCATACATAGCGAGACGTGTAATTACCGACTATTTTAATAAATAAAACATATTCGGCTGACCTTATTTCTTAAAAATAAATTGGCGTGCCGTAACGAATATCTCGCCATTTTAAAGCATTATTCAGCTATTGTAATATGAAAATCGTAAATAATACTGTTATGTAAAGGTGGGTAAAGATCTATATAATTACGCGTTTATAAGTCTTTTAAAATGAAGAAATAAAATAATAAACGAACATAATGTCCATTAATAACAACAATTAACATTAATTTATTACCGTAAAACCTTGCAAAAATAAGTAGAGATAGTCAAATACAAATAAATAGTACTGGCGTTTTATGTAAATACCAAGTGCTGTTGGTAATAAATAAATAATATTTCCTTGAAAAAAATACCTTCTTTATAGTACCTACCTAACACAAAATGCATTTTATCATTATAGGTAGTTTGTCTGCATTTTAATTTTAATATAAGTAATGCAGATAGCAGAGAGAATATAGTACCTACATTGTTGCATTAATTCATTTGCTGCTTACAATATTTTATGCCTAGATTTTCGTACCTACACATGAAAATTACTGATCAATTTTATTACATACATATTATATTATTATATTATATATATGTAATTAAATCACTTGGCGTATATATCTTCAGAATATTGTTTTAAACTGATTAACGGTTCTGCTTTTGTCTATTGGTTAATTAATTAGAATATTATTCTTTAATTTTTGAGACCTGCAAGAGGAGAGACCGTTTATGTTCCCAATCCATCTTTAGTTTTTCAAATCTGTCTTATGGCAGCCAAAGGGGCATGAAAGATGCCGACCGCCGACCACGCCATTATCTTGTCAATATTTTGTACCTTAATACATTTCCTAAGGTATTGTCTGGTGACTTAGTGGAACTCATCATTAGTTACGGAGCTGTTTGCGAACTAAATCTCGGGATGTTTATACTCGTAAATGTTTCTACTGCTTTGAATATATTGTATTGAATTATGAATTCACAAAATGGTGGATTAGATAAAGAAACCTTGTCCGTGGATAATATTATTACAAACTGGAATGCGTGTAAAAAAACCTAGAATTAGCTGCGGTTGTTTAGTAATTTCATAACAATGATAAAAAAAAAATGTAAAAAAGAAAGTACTATATGAACAATACTCGCATACACTGAAGTGTGGGCGAATAGGTACACCATAAACGTTAAATGTCAGCCTATGAAGTAAAAATGTTTTAAATCAGTTAAGTATTATAATCAAATTCATCATTTCATTAATCGTATCCTACTCATTCATAGTTATGTGTATTTTTTTTTTTAAAAAAACATCTCTTTTCCTCACGTACCTAACCAAAAAAAACGTGCGAGTTTTTTAAATTTACGGATAACGCCAAAATCCATGACGATTATTACGTACGCTATTTTTATGTAGCGCAGACAATAATATTAAGTTGTTGCTGTGCTTAGTTGTTTATGAATTAAAATAATTAAAAAAGAAGAGATACAAATATTGTTGGAGGGAACCTAAATACTAACATACATCTGTCTGTTTTGACAGTTACATACGATTATACAAATCGTTGGTAATCCTAGATCTTGTTACATCTGGGCGGATGCAGACAAAAATGGTACACAGTTGCAAGATAAGTAATCTCCTAGAGTAGGTATTGACTTAGTATTTTGATATATTTTCGACAAATACGTGTCTTATTTGATATTATGCAACAGTGTAATCCTAGAAAGGGAAACACGGGTCGCGTTCAATCGTGGACTTCCTGGATTAACCAGAGTTGTAGAATAATCTACACTTCCGGATGAAGAGTAGCTTCTCTAGTAACTTGACACCATACAATCTGCGCGGTCAGTGGTCCGTAGAGCGAACTAATTCTACCGTATCTACAATCCCGCTACAAAGTGGTGTGAGATAAAATGTTACACATGCTCGTGGCGCCCACAAATATTTCTTCAAATTCTCGCCGGCTGCGGCTGAATCATCATTTATCATTACCTTCATCCTATTATTTGTCCTAGGAAAGACAAATAGTAAAAATGCTCCATAATACACTTTAGTCTTGGCTTCGAAACAAAATGAGGTCATAAGCTTTTCATACAAATAATGTTTTCAAGCTCATCTCACAATAACAATAAGTAATCCAATGAATTCTCTTCGCCGAAAATAATACGACTCTTTTTTCAGGCTTACATAAATTTCGATGAAATCTACCCAAAAAGCAAGAAAACAATTTAGCATAAAACTAATAATACTTAATGAATTCTATTCAAACGAATGGTGAATTATTGTACGCAGCATTTTATTTAAATATTTAATAATCAATAAACCATCAACGATATTCAATTATACAATTACGTTACATAAATTGCATCCCTATAATACCGGAGTAATTCAACAAACACCAATAATAAACGAGAAACTTAATTGATTCAATCAAGTAACAATTCTGTTTACATAACAAGTTTCATTGTGTGCATCTTCAAGGCGAAACTCCACAATGTAAACACTGCTTTGCGAAATTTGCTCACGTCAAACAAAAGTAACTTTAACATGTACGATAAACCAATTAGCATATATAGGAGCATTGAATTTTGATTATGACAGTCGTTAGGTATTTTGACTCTAAAAAAAAACAACCTGTAATATTATACTTTAAAAGGGAAAAGGTAAAGTATAAAACCCTATTTTTTCTACTCCATGCTTTTGTATTTTTTTATTCAGTGTCATGATTTCCTTGTATCTCGCGATGTGTTTTCGTGCATGCAGCTCGCTTGTGTCTATAACAACCGTAAATTCCCGTAAAATTATTAGTTTGGTTTCTTTAACTGGATTCGTTCTGAGCAGGTAGAGGTAGGCTGCGGTACGTAGTTGGCCCGGGGGCTTGCGGTTAGGGGTAGGGGAGAGGTAGGTGTGCAGGGCAGGGGGGAGATTGAGTCTGGACCAATTATATTGTTGATACAACGCACAGGGCCACAGGCCTCCGGTCTTAAGGACTGAAGAAATAACTCAACAATGTAAATAAACCAAGAAAACTTTTAAAATGCTTACTTGAGTAAAGGAACAAGCTCTTAACTTCATTTCCTTTTAAAATTTAAGCCATATTTAATATATTTTTAAAAAAAAAATGGCGTAAAAAAACGCATGAAATATAAAATAGTAATGTTTTAATTTTATAAACATCTTTTAAACAAAAACTGGATTTTACACATGGCGGGCTTGTATTACAATTAATTTATATCTCGACAGAAACGCGGAGTTTGGAAAAGAGAATATATCTTGGCGTTTACTGTGTTTTAAGACGTTTTATCAGCCTTTTAACGCCTAGCATATCCCTTTAACTAAACTTCTCGTCTTTGTTAAGACGTCAATATATATTTTTTTTTTAAATATGCCATCGAGTAGGTACCTATTTACTCCTAAGCAAAACTATTTATTTTACTTTAATACAAAAAGTACCAAAGGATCATTATGAAAACACCAACAATGAATGGGGCGTTGAGTTGGTTTCGTCTTTTAGAATTATTTCTACCTTATATTATTTTATAAAAAAAACCATTACCTACTGTTTTAAAAAATGTAAAAGTATGCGGTGCGCTGCTCATTATTGCTTTGCGGTTATTGCCACTTTTTGTAAAAACAATCTTACAAATTTCTTCAGCTAAGACATGCCATGAGTCCACTTGAATAAGAATCTTTATTCTACAGAACGTCGTTGATACTACAATACTTGCTATTGGTGCTAAATAAAAACATTCCGGACATATCATATTCTTGTGCCACTAATAATACGCTTCAAAAGTAAAGTTGTATTTTCATCACTTTGCCAATCAAATATAGATTCTAGACGTTTGGTTTTAATCATAACGACAGAGAATTTTATTTAAATTGCTTTGAGAGAAACAATAAAAAACAAATAATTTGCTTGATTTATGCTATATTTTCTTTGAACAATGACTGGTTACTTTATAGCAGAAAAGGATTTTAAAATTTTAAATAAATATGTGATTTAATTGGAAATAAACACAACGAACAGAAAAAATAAATCGGTTTATTATTGACAGATATTAAAAAATCATATCTGTCTGCTAAGTTTACCATCGGATGCTTTATATTCGCAAAATATATTTTTTTATGAAAAAAAAACCTCTTCTGCACCTCGGACGGCTTGTAGAATCAACGACGCTATACTAGATACATGATTTTATACCCACACGTACAAGAAACGTTATAATGACCATTTCGTTCTACAGTGAAAAAACGGTAGCCTTAAGTTTGTCTATTTTAAGTTGATGTTGATGACACTGTTTAATTTCGTAATAAGGTTGCTGGGTGTTGGGGGCACAGAAACGGAATGTCTGCGTACTAACTTAATCTTTACCTACTACAGATAGGATTTTGTAAAAATAGTAAGTCAATTGATTTGAAATTTGTGGGTTTACCTATATTAAAATTAGTTCATTTGTACAATGCAGGTGCAGTAATTATATTTCCATGTTATCTTATGCGCTCACTTATAAAGAAGCAAGTTCAAACTTTATAAGTTTCTTTATAAGTGAGCGCATAAGATAACATGGAAATATAATACCTGCACCAACCGGTACCGACCCGTACAGATTTGTCTGTCCCGGAAACCTGGTTC
This sequence comes from Micrasema minimum, assembly GCA_022494985.1. NCBI lineage: Eukaryota > Metazoa > Arthropoda > Insecta > Trichoptera > Brachycentridae > Micrasema > Micrasema minimum. The sequence goes on along the minus strand of JAGVSP010003498.1, from coordinate 110 downwards.
TTTTTGTAAGCACCCTTACTTACGCACCATTCAGAGCCCTAGTCAATTTTGGTCTCAATTAAAAACGCATATTTTTAAAATCTCACATACAAATTCTCAGAATGCGTAAT
>JAGVSP010003497.1:0-21982 GCA_022494985.1 Micrasema minimum | reverse complement strand
AATTTATAACAAATAGGGTTCTTCCCGATAGCATGAATAACGCCCGTTATTGGCTAATGACGTCATTCCCGTCCACCGTGAAAGGCGTGAAATTCATTCCGTAGTGAGCGCCTATATTGCTGTGACGTTACACCGCATGCGCGCCAAATGGAGGATTTTGCGTTTCAATTTTGCTATTTCAAACCGCGCTAAAAAAATCATATGACATCGTAAAAAAATTTTAAAAATCCCCTTGATATTGTAATTTTTTAATCAATTTTTTTAAATCAAAAATAAAAAATCGGGAAGAACCCAATTGGCTAAAATAAAAAAAACAAGAAATATATTAATATTTTTTTGTTATGAAAATTTTTAGTTCATTGTAGAATGCGAATAACATTAATTATGCTGATATAACATTCTATTTTTCTATTAAAATTCGCGTTAATTTGTGGTTGGCTAATTAAATATTCTGGTGCTATGAGTTTTGGATTACCTGGACTCTCTGTATTTATGAAATAATGTATAATTATTACTAACTTCGTGATTGTGACGTACCCACTGATTTTTCGTAACTTACTGTTTTCGTTTTACAGGCAGATGTGAGCTGCTCGCAATTCAAAAAGCTCGTTAAAAATAATAACCCACAAATCGAAACTTTTACTCTGCGTGGAAATTAACCGTCTTAGAAACATGGCGTACAAAACTGACCTTCTTTAAAATTCAATTACGTTTTGTGCGAGTACGTACCGGCGATAATTTCAATTTTATCCGCATGAAATACATTACCTTACGAATTCCAAGTTGAAGAATATCATGAATTTATTTCCCATTGCGGTAAATTGTTCATTCAAAAAGTTGACAGATGAACACACAATGGCGTATGTATTCAAGTGCACACTTATTATGTAGCTCATGTCTATTCATGCAAGCAGTTGAAAGTGTACTTTGGATAAATTCATTGATTGCCACTCAAACACTTCCTCAAAACAAACGGTTTTTCGTGTACTTAATGGCCCTTTGAAAAGGCTCTAGCATTAAGTTCTCAAATAAGTTTGGTCCGTAGAATGAGGTCTCGTACCTATCGGAATAAGTAGGTGATGTGGTTGTCAAATTAATGAGAAATGATTACCTTTACGGATGATGGTACCAATTGAAAAAACAATTCACAAAACGATTTGGGTCGATTCGAGTACATAAAAGTCATCAAGGTCTTTCGAATTGATATAAGTGTTTTATAAGAACTCACATAATGAAATTCGATTAGCGAACACAAGAATGAGAACAATTGTTTTAGTACACATTTATGTCATTAACCATTTTAAAACTACATCGATATTGATCTTTTCCATGATCATTCCGCCATTTTTGACGAACTACACATCTTATATTTTATCTCTTCTCATGGCTCATTACAAATTGATAATTCGTTTCTAATGTTTATAAGTTCCTAATTTTTGAGGTCAATATTAATAACTGTCACAAAACAAGCAAACATAGAAAACGAACAAAGGCTAAACTAACTAACTAACTAACCATCACGCCATTTCCCCGAGGGGTTGGCAGAGAGGATAGAACGTAATAAAAACTAGGAATTATTATAGTGATTCCTCCAGGGCGAGAACAAATACAATGACAGCAAAATTTGGTATTGCTAGCGTAAAAATTCATAATATTGTAAATAGGGTATTTACCTTTTTTCTTTATTTGAATGTCAACCTGGTAATAAAGAGCGACAAAAAACGCGTAATGTGACAATAACAGAAGAAAATTTTGATAAGTATTATGAAATCCGACATACAATCTTTGACACTTTTAGCTTGTGAAATAAGAATTTCAAGATGTTGGCATAGGTATATTGTACAATATTACCTACCTTTATTTTTACATAGTGCTTCTAAATTAAAATAAATTAATATTGTGTATACATTCATACAAATAGCTATGTATATGGATACAAAAGTAAATAAATAAAGCAATTAGTTGTTCAACCAAACACATGTTGTTTAAACATTCTAACAAATTAATGCAAATCTCTACAACAGATAAAATCATTATAATTTACTTACCAGCATACGTAACAATATTGATTGAAGTCTATCCCAAAACGGACGGCAGGAATACTCGCTATGTTTGATTGTATCAAAGATTACTAAGGCTGCCGTATACTTAATAACACCAATATCTCAATCACTTTCGTGTAAAGAAAAATAAAGATAGCGGTTTGTTGAGGTTTAAGTGTTTTGTTAAGTAACGCAGAAGAGCCTCTGCGTTGTACAGTTAAATTATCGCAAAAAATCTCCGGCACTTTAGAACACACAGTTGGTCTCGGAGGTTTTTTTAACGTGGTATTTCATATCTCGCCCACTGCAGCAGACATTTACTATTTGACCAACGAATAGGTACCACTAGACCAGAATGCTAAAATAGGTTCATTTGTTTTGTTTATTTTTGATCGAATATTAATTTTATTATACATTCATATAAACGCCTATGAGACTATATTTTGACGAGATAACGTCTAATAAATCGATGAACGCCGGCTGCACACACGAAAAAGCATGACTCATTGTCACGTTCCGCCTGAGCCGAGTGTGCAAGCGAGAGCGCGGAACAAGCGATAGAGGCACGATCGGCCTAAGCGTTCGGTTTGAGACGCATCTATCTCCCTTTCACTCCATCGGCCGATGCGTCCGAGTAGAAGGGAGACAGCAGCAGCACACAAGAAGAAAAAACAAAAAAAATTAATTTATGGAAAAAGTTGTAATTTTCAATTACTTCCGCTTTGTATTATACAAAATAATGATAATTCAGTAATAATAATTCAATTCAATTCATAAAAGTACGTTTTTTTTCATTAAAGTTTTCTTATGACATTATCACGTAAAATTATCGTCCGTAAACCGACTTTACAGACAACCAGAAGTTTTTTATTTAATATAAAAATCATTTGTGATACCTTAGACTGGCGCTAAAGTGTAAGACTGATCATCTTGCCTTTATGTAATAAAATTATCAATACCCAATTACCATTCCTTTAAATTTAAATTGCTGTATTTAGAATAAGGACTGATCAATTGGCGATTTCAACGTATGCAAACGTTGATTATTTGGAAATCTAGCTAACTAAGCATCATACTGTATTCACAACCATTATACATTATTTATGTTCTTATTTGGTAAAATCCGCGACCGAAATTTATACCATGCAAATGTTGATTATTGGGCAGTCTAGTTGATTATTAAGTAGGTAATGTAATGTATTCACAATCATTATTGATTATTATTGCACCTTTTTTGGTTTAAACATTTCCCACAGTAAGTAGTGAACTACCCACAGCGGCCGTATCGGTTACTTCCCAAACCGCGAGGGATGTTGGCCCGAAAAGGAAAACCGCTAACATGGCCAACTACTAACTACAATATGATAATATACTGTTACACACGATAATACACACTGCTAGCTACTAGGCGTCACACGTTATCTGATACCGGCCGACATACATAAAGGAAGCTAACCGCAGCGCAGATAATAAACGCTATGAGATATCTTTCGTAATTGACTCCTGCAGCCTTGTCTCAAAACTATATCTTGAATCTTGATACTAGTTTCAACAATGACACACATAGTTGATAATTACGCTTTCCGTTAAATAAGTACTTAATTCAGGATGATTTATGAAGCGTTATTTTTGCGAGAAATCGCCTTAAGAGCGCTATACAATAAAAAACTCATAACACGTTTTGCAGCTACCGAGCGCATGGACGGTTGGGATTCTAATCTAGTCTCCTTCAGTTTAAACAGCTTTAAAGCATGATTTTTAAAAAAAAAATAGTAAAAAAAATAGTTTGCTACTGAAGCGTATGACTGATCATTTATTTATTTATTTATTCACGTCCATGGGCTTTTACTAAACAAATGTAAGTATCAGTACCAAAGCAACGCATGTACATACATAATTTAATATAATAACAATATGATTTTAAGATAAAACAAAAGAAAAACAATAAAATAAAATAATAATAATAAGTATGGACAGTCATCGAACAAGGATCACTTGTTCGGTGATAAAAAAAAACTATGGACAGTCATCGAACAGGGATCACTAGTTCGGTGATAAACAGTAATGTCGTTAATATTGTTTGTTATCTTATGGTACATCTTACCTTCATGTAATAAAATGACTAAGAATCACTGCACTTGGTGTCCGATGCAGTGCCCTATGCACCTTTGGGTGCGGATAAGGAAAGTAGTAGTAGTAATTTACATAGATTAATGTTAACGCTAGTGAAATATGTAATATCACAAAAATTTGGATAGTTACAAGTTGAAAACTAAACTAAAAGTTGAAATAAGTTTTAAAAAGTAGGCACTCCTTGACTGATGGAAGTAAATTCTGGAGACATGCTTCTCCCCTACTGCATGACCACGAATGCTCTACCAAGAGCAAACGATTAAAAAGAAGAATTTACGAATATGTTTTAGAAAAACCGTGCCGAATCAACCAAGATAAAGGTGCTTGATCCGGCTCTGAAAAACGAATAACATATCCAGTAGTAGTTATTATAACTTATAATGTAGGCATTAAACAGCACCGGAAGCACGTTAGTAAGTAAGAAACCTTCCAAAGTCCGTTCTACAACCGGATGTTGGTCGCTTCACAAGACTTAACTAAGTTCTTTGTAAGTTAAAAGTAAGTACAAAAATTATTTACACTTTATGCCATTGGAATAAAATGTATAAAATTACCTTCTGTCATATCCTGTAAAATTTTATACAGTCAACGCAACTCTTAGATTTTAATCTTGCATTGTCGACGTACCGACAAAATCTACTTAAAATATCTCAATTTTATTTTACTGTGCTCAATTCATAATAACTTTTTATTTATCGTAATAAAGACATTGAAACAACAGGGTTTCGTTCGTAAATTAAAACATTTTATTCATGTAATGAATGAAAAGTATACCACAGGGCGTTATATCAAAATAAAACCAAAAGCAAATGGGATTGTTGCCTTGAAACAATGGCACGATTACCCCGCTATTTTTTTAGATAAATTTTCTCCGCCCACAATAAATCATTATGTGCTGTCAGTGTTTAAACATCGGATACATTTCGGACCTTAGCATTGAAATCGAAACGTTTGACATTTTGAATATGGCAATCCGGTACAAACATATCATTATCCGTACATAATTACAGTACCTGAAGTTGAGGGTTTGTTGTATTGGGGAGTGGTCGAATGTGTATTAAAAAAATGTAAGACATTGTGTCAAGCGATACATTTTAAACTGCTGTCACAAAAATGACTAAAGTATTAAATATAGATTTAAAAAGTTCAGAATGAGAGTAGGTAGTCAAGTGTAAAATAGGATGCCTATAGTTATTATGTTTGGCTTAATAATATGTGGATCTGTAAAATCATTATTATAAGGATCAACTGTCGAAAAATTCTCCTTCTCTGTCATGCTAAATTTATCAATATTGTGACAAAATCGCGTGATTTGGGTATTATTACAATTATTTAATTTGCAATTAAAATTTATATTTATTTCTCTGTTTTGTACGTAATTTCGCATTCGTTTTGCGTCAATTCTTAAATTTTTAATCTATCATGTTGGCTATCCCAAAATCAATTAAATTAGATAATCCAATAAAAATTGAATACACACGAATAATTGAATAACATTAAGAAGAAAACAGAACTGCATCAAGGACGCTACTTCAAGCAAATAAAATCAGTGCTAATAAATTACTTACTTTTTTATATATACATAGGCTAAAGATAGAAAAATCAATAACATACAAGTAACTCTCCACCCCTTTAAAAGAAAACAATAAGATAAATATTTTAAGTCCGAGGTGTAAAAAACTGGAAGAACGTGAAAAAGTAACCTTGAGCAGTAAAAGAGGAATCTATAATGTTTTATTATGAATACCAGTTTTCCTTGTAAACCTCTCTCTTAGTTCGATTGATCAGAAAACACATAAATATTGTATATTCCTGAACGTTCTTATTTTCAGATGTCCTTGGTTCAGTGCATTTTACTGACTCGCCAATTGCATAAATTTATTTCATTTAAGCTCGTATGTTGCATTGTTAATATAGAAGGTTTATAATAATACGTATGATATTTTTCTTTAATGAAATTATATTATATTTATTTATATTATATATATATTTTAAAAAAACCAATGCATTTATTTTTACCCTGTAGATGCAGATATTTTTAGACTTTTCATAATCAACTCGAAGCACAATCCATAGCTTATTTTAAAACATTTTATTGCTATCCGTTATATTTATTATGACAAAAGTTTACAGTACTTGGTTTTTTTACGTGTTTCCAATTCAAACGTGAATCGCCCAGGCGATTGTTTATGGAAAATCAATTTTCGATACTAAAATTTTAAAACTTGTAATAAAACATATGGATATTTATTACTTAAATAAAATAAGAAACACTGCATAAACTACCCCATAAAATAAACAAAAACATTGGTTTTAAAACAAAACATGTAGAATACACTGGCTTTGAATCTTTAGAATGCAAATAAATATGTTTTCTAAATACATAAAAATGGTTACAAATATTTTAGCGGTCGACTATTTTATAATTATTTATAATATCTCTTTAGATCCTTATCTGAATAGATTTTAAAAAGTTAAATTATTTTTATATGCATATGATTTCAGCGCGTGTAGACGAGATGACGTAAATATGTTAATTATTAATTACTCGTAGGTGTTCTCACAAAATAACACCAATTATTCTTTCATACGTCTGTAATTTTGCATCCCCCCCCCCACCCCCCCCACCCCCCCCCCTCCCCCCCCCCCCCCCCCCCCCCCCACCCCCCCCCCCCCCCCCCCCCCACCATACGGTCTTTGACTACGACATAAACGCAATTCATGCTTTATGATACAAAGCAAGTATAATGTACAAGTATGTTGCTCATTACACTTATGTTGGTCTCATACTTATGTACAGTGAACAATTTCATAGCAATTTAATGAGGAAATTGCTCACATTTTCCGTTTTACCTTATTTTCCAATGAACATTTTTTTTAACTGATGATACTAACTATTGTCGTTTGGAAAAAATATTCGAAAATACAAACTACATTTTCATATTTACAAATGTGTTATAATATAATTTAATCAATGCTTAATAGCTTTGCTAAGGCAAAGGCTAATAGGATTCTTTTTGGTATAAAACCAAAGTTTACAAAGAGTTTAGTTTTAAATTTAAAAAACTACTAAAAAAAGAGGTTAACTAATTTTCCTGTTGTTATAATTAATTTGTCTCAATGTTACAGTTATGGCAATATGGACCTCACAAAATGCTATTTTCCTATATCGCTCGTGTTATAATCTGTTAGTGCAATTTTACATGCATATATTATATGAAAAGATATTGATTTTAGCTATATACGTGCCAATGCAGCTGACTTATATCTACATAAATATAACCTAAATGACCTCGAGACAAAATCAGAGTCTGTTTATTTAAGGAAAATGAAGGTTCTGTGAAATGGATTACTGGCGTGGCCATACTAATAATATATTCACATAATTATATTATGTATAACAGTGACTCAACCTAAAACCCACGTCAAGGAAGGTACGAAAAGTATTGTCGAATTACAAAAACTTGTCCAGCGGATTGGTTCCATGTTAACCGCGCATTTATTCATTCCTTCATGTTTCATTAAATGTGCACGGAGATGAGAGCACAAAACTATGCTTGCGTAAATCTATTCACAAAAAGCTTTTTTAACTCAAATGACCTATTACATCATTTTATTGATCGCGTTTCAAGTATATGGGATGTTAAAAATGGTTGCCATAAAAATGTCATGTTTTTTTATGATCAATTCTGTTTCTTTAATAAAACCAATTCGTCAGAAGATAATCCGTTCACAGGTTACAATTCAAAAGTCGTTTGGAATATAAAGTCCGTTAATATTGAACATGAACACTGTCGTTAATTTTTTCGCTGCGGTGTGACCTCCTATCATAAAATATATTCTGAACACTAGTAGAAAGATAGACGGCCCTCAATTCCAGATCGCAGATTACTACGGCACTTTTTAAAAAGGTACATTTCTTTATCAAATCAGAGTATCTAGCAAAGAAAACAAAGAAAATATTTTCTAAGAATATTAAATAAAGTGAATTAGTAAGTATTCTAAAGCTCAACCTGATACAATTTCAGAGAAATGAACTTTACCATACTCTGAAAAACAATACCGTGTCTGAGGGGTCTAGTTCCCACCACCTACGTCATCACTAGAACATCTACGTCACACGTTTCGTGTATTGGCTAAGTGCTCGGAGTCATTAGAGGGCGGGTAATTTGACAATAAGGTAGGGTTATGAATTTAACCATAAGAAAGCGTATATTTTTTTAAATTGTATGGAAAACGCCCCTTCTAAAATTATGACAAAAGTGAATAACAAAATTTGTCTTACACCTTTCTGAGCAAGTCTGGATTTTTTAACAATATAATTTTTTTAGAAATATTTATTTTTTTATTCCTAGAATTCGTAGAAGTACGTATCCATTTCACATTATGCCATTAATTATCACCAATTGAAGATTTTCTGCTATAGTTGATCATAGTTGTGTATGGGCAAGTGTCTGATGTTCAGTGTGTTCGATTCAGGCTATAGGTCAAGCCAAAAATATAGGTTATAACTTTAATACAGACATAAATGGACATACGCACATTTCTACAAGAGAGACGTTAGAGAACTAGATTTGATTTCACATATTGTACCGAATTAGTACCCAATTTAGTGTCGATATCTTGACTATCGTTTAACTGTACATAAATTATTATTATATTATTTACTGCTATCAATCAAGTAACAGTTCCAAATGTTATAAAACAGATTGTAAATTTAACTTTTTTAGGCGTTTTGCGAATTAGGTTTGTGTCTACTTAAAGTGATCATGAGAAAAGTCGGAATAATTGACGTACGTGGCATGAAAAGATGTATGAATGTGGAAGAAAAGAAGTGGAAGTGTGCCAGGAACGGAAAAATACTCTTTAAATTTATTTAATTTTTTTATTATATTTACCTCCACAAAAATACACTAGGTTTTAACGATTTTTTATACGATAAATAATATTTCATTGCTATTACTATTAAATAGCTATAACTACTACTACAACTTTCCCTTATCCGCATCCAATGATGCAAAAAACACTGCATCGGTACACCAAGTGCAGTGTATCTTTATCGTTTTATTACATGAAGGTAAGAAAATCAGTCATACGCTTCAGTAGGTACCAAGGTATCAGCTGTAAATAATAATAAAACTGCGTTTACAGCATCGCGTTGAGTCGACATTTCCAAATTTATGGATAAATAGTTAATAATAAAAAAAGTCACACATTCCTCTTGTCTATGTTAACGCATTGACTCAAAATACCTGCATAATTATTTTTCATTATTACCTAACAGAGGATATTCATTTTTATTCTGAAAACAAGTGAAATCGTTCTTTTACAAAGTACTAGTTTAATAATATGCAAATAAATTACAGGCATATAAATGTACGTGCAAAGTACATCATAATATAAGCCATATGTATTAATATTCGTACATATGTAGCATTGGGCTCAATCAGCATTAGATACGGTTTATGATTTTGGAAACTAGGTGATATTAATTCCACATTAATTCTACGTGTTATTACGTAAGGTACAAAATCAACCAAGTACTATACAGAATTTTACAAACATGACTTAGACCAAAAAATGGATTTAAGAATCTATATATGAAACAAAACATACCATTGTTTTAAACTACTCATTTACTTTAGTTCAAAAAAAGAGTATGTTTTATTTCATACATATAGAAAACTGCAAAGTGAGTGCTACAAATATTGAGTTAATAATTACTTATAATTTACTTATTTTCCTCTTTAAACCGAAGGTTTTATCTATTGTCACGTCTGTTCGTTGGTGGAAATTATGGATATGCACAGATGTCTCAAGAAAGTCATTTTCGCGTTTATCGTGTCAATTTTGCGTCTATAAGCTCCAGATAACGTTTTTCTGGGTTGAAACAGCCCTGAAGATGGACACTGCAATGTGCTTCGAAACGACGGCAACACAAAGCCCACAAACACGGCATAATAACCCAGAAAAACATAATCTGTATTCTGACGGCCGCGAAAACTTACGGACTGATCTATAAGCTCCATCGAATTCGACCGATTGAGTTTATAACAATATTTTGTACAATAACCACCCCAACAGGCAATAACAGAAAGGCAACTTCAGTGACACCCAGGCTTTTGTTATCTGAAACCTCCATGTCACGAATCCAGCGACTTAGCCATTAATGGAGATGATTCTAAGGAATATATTTCGCAATTACGTATTTGATATATTTACTCTGAAATTTTACTTCAGGACCGGCCCCAGCCCAGTAATTTTTGTTAAATTAAAATATAATTCGTAGTCTCCATCTACATCACATTAGGCGTCCGAAGTAGGTTATATATAATCCTTTTTAATTGTATTTTACTATTATTTCTCTATGTGTAGGATTTTCGGTAATATCATGGTCACTCTTCTTAACTCACTTAAGAAACAAGGTCGTTGGATGATCGAGGAACCGTGAAAATCGGAAAATATAATAAAATATCATAATTTACAATGATTTTTAAAGTTATATCGTAATTACATTCTATTTTCTGCATTTATAATCCTTATTTTTTCACATAAACAATTTTTAATGGTTAGCTTACGATTTATTAAGACATTTAAATGCAGAAGGCAGACAAGAAGCAGTACAAAAGATATAGGCGCACCAGCAAAAGCTGCCTATGATTTTTCTTATTAGCGATTTATTTAGCTGTTTACGATGAATTGAGACGTTTGGAAGCAGAAGGCAGACAAGAAACAATACAAAATATATAGGGGCACCAGCAAAAGCTGCCTATGATGTTCTTATTAGCGATTTATTTAGCTGTTTACGATTTATTAAGACGCTTAGATGCAGAAGGCAGACACAAAACAGTACAAAAGATATAGGCGCACCAGCAAAAGCTGCCTGCCTATAACAATAATAGTAATTTTTAAAATCCTAAATTTACTTACACGATAAATTCAGCTAAATTGTATAAATTCATTTGTACCTATGCGATTTTAATGGAAAAATAAGTTTTTATATTTTTTTCTTGACAATCATAAATGCAATGTTAAGTGGGTTTGACCTTTTGAAATCAAAATAATCTAAAAATATAATAAACAGAAATTACTGAAAAAGATTATTGTGAGAGTCGAGAGTAGACTCAACTGTTTGCTGGCGCCAAACCTATACACTGATTGCGTGGGAGTCTTAATAAGCTTGTAAGAAATAACAAATATTTTATGTAGGTACAGCTTTAATTTGATCCAATAACTTCAACATAATTAATCATATCTCGGTATTTCGACATATCTTGTGGCAGCCATTTTTGGGTATCACGGCCTTGGATAGTTGCAATATTAATTATAATAACAAATTTAGATAACATTTTGTATACATACCTATGTAGATACCTATTCAGTAAAACGTGCTATCGGTATCTTATTAATTTAATAATGTTTATCATACATACATATTACCAACATTGTAAAACTACACACACTAGCATAGAGGTATAGACGACCGAAGCTTTTTAATTATTTCACGAGTACCTTGGTATTTTTTAATTAGATGCCTATACGTAACTTTGTATGCTTATACATGTACTCGAATGAGAAAGTAAATTGTTTTAATATTTGAGTTGCATTTTACTGTTATGAATAATAATTTAAAAAATAGTCAAATTTCCTTCAAATTCCTAAATTTTATTATCGTCGTCGTACATATATATTTTCAAATCGTATATGCAATTAATTAATTTAATGAAGTTATAACATATCATAATTTTGGTTGGCTAACTCGCTCAAAACTGGTATTTGGTCAAAAAGAATAAAATGCTGTTCATATACTTGTAGATAGCTACAAAATGTAGGTAGGTATGTTAAAATTATGATGTTGGTTTAGATTTTAGATAATATAGTATTCGAAAAAGTTTATTTATTTCAATAAACTTCATACTGCTTCTATCATAAACAAATACATAAATATCATTACCTACTACCATTAAAAAATAAATAATATATGGGATGTACGTATGTACCTACCTAGAGATTTTTAGAGATATGCGTCATTGCGCATAGATATTAGAGTTACGTATTCGAATTTTTGTGTTTAGGGTACAATTTCCTAATATTTTTTAAACAAAACAGTATAACTGGTGATAAAACACTATCATCTCGAATTTTATAGTTTCGTATGCATATGGTTATTTTACAATATCGAAGGATGGTACCTAGGTTGCGATGAAAAATATTAAAATACCTATATTTCGGAAAAAAGAAGACAACATACATTGAGAAAAAATTTGGCAAAAATACTGATTGCAGTAAAATTTTCAACGAATCATTTTTAGTCGCCTGGTAAATTTGCAGCGTCCTCAGATCTGATAATATTCCTCTTAAATTTTCCTTAGTTTTAAATATTGTTGCTGTTTCAAATAGTTGTAACATCAAATTGTTATCTGTTTTTAATTGAGGTTACTGTTGTTGCATAACGTTTTACGGACAAGGCTTTTATAATTATTAACACTTCCATTACACAGCCTTTACCGGAACTCTTCAATAAAGCTATCTTCGTAATATCCCTATCCGCCACCTAGTGGGTCAGTTATCGGGCAGTATCATTTTATTTCCACAATATAGCAATTACTTCATGCCGGTAGAAATAAAGTCTAAGACAGACACAATAAACCTAATAAAATATGTCCTAACGCCTTGTGTTATTTAGCACTGGTCATTAAGCCAGACTTGGCTACAAAGTGAACGGTTTGTGTAACTAAAGTGTCAATAAGCAACAAAGAAAAATAACACTATCTTGTTTCAAAAGCCAGCATGGCCTAACTTGTGCAATTGTTGCCATAACCATTTATCTAGTATTCATTTGTTGCGATGTGAGGTGAGGTGAAAAGATTTTTCAACAATCGATTGGTCTCACAACAGCAACTTTAGCTTTGTGCTTCATAGACGCGACTAATATTGTCATATTTTCTGGCAGAGATGGTGTGCATAACACCGTTTTCATATTACTTGGTACTTGGTATGAGTACGTATTTATAATAATACTCAGAAATATCTTGTATACAGTATGACGATTGCTGATATAATATATTATAAGTTCCTTATATTACGTACATTCTAAAAATTCTAATTGACACTGCAATTTACATATTTCTTTTTAAGTTTATGCAGAAGCAAAAATATGGAAAACTTATGGCTACCGTGCCATATGTGGTTTATAAATATTAAACAACATTTTGAGAATGTACACAAAGCGTAAAAGCATAACAAATTTGTGGTTCATTCAGCCGTTTTCTGTAAATTGTGTAATTCTGTGAGAATCTTACTTACAATAATAAAGGATTTCTGCTAAAATGCTCAGCATTTTACTCAATAGATGACAGAAGAATCCACATGTAAAACGTCGTGCCATTTCACTGTACTTGTTTGTTTGTTTGTTTGTACATTTTTATTTAGCTATAAAAAAATAATCTTACAGCTAATGTAATACATAGTACATAGCATTCGAGTTTTGATAATAATTGCCAGATATGGATATCAAAAACTAGATGGAATGGGAATGGTGGAATTTTATAATACATCATGTGGCCACTTAACCCAACCAATGACAGTACATCATCATCATCATCATCATTACATATCCGCTCTCAATGTGGAGCATATGGATTCCACAAACTGCCTCCAAGCCAAGCGATCTGCCGCAAGTTCCCGCGCATCCTCCCAGGTCAGGTCCACGTCCCGAAGCTCTGAGGCAAACTGCCGACGGATTATTAACAGCGGACGTCCAGGACAAGCATGTAAAACAGTAAAATAGGCAACCACGGTTAAGGCTCTCGGGAGGCATACGTAATATTATGGCCTAGCCAGCCGAAACGCCTAATGACCGTACATAAGCCCTGTAAACGCCTAGGATTTTATGTCTCCTTCCAACTCCTCATTTCAGGTGAGAATTTTTTTTTTAAATCCTTGCTTAGATTTTATTCTTTGGTACTACCTTATCAACCTCCATTCAAACGTAAAACGTTTACTCTCAAATTGCTCTCTTCCGTCAACCTTGATTTTCCAACATAATGTATCACGCTGTCTATTGTTGACGGAAGTATCCGTTTACGTGACTATCGTGATATTGTTTGTTAAATTACCTCAGAAAGCAATAATTTGATTCCAATGAAAGGAAAATCTACTCAAAGCTACACTTTTATGATGGCCAAGCGCCAACTTTATATCACAGAGCGGAAACGTGACCATTTTTTCTTCATAAATGCATACTTTTTTAATATGATAAAAATATTTTTTTGTCTGCGGCAACAGAGCAATCTCGCATATTTATATATATATATGTATAGGTAAAGTTTAGTCTTTGTTCTCTGATTAATCAATTATCTATACCTAGTATAAATGATACTCTGTAAAAATAATTTTGCTTTCAAAATCTTTTGTAAAAAATGTATGTATTTATCAATGCCTTTGTAGATGCCAATCACTATTTTAGTTAGATATTAAATTACTGATCAAAGTCAACTACTGTCTATTCTTCGCTTTCTTTTTTTTAACGAAAATTACTAGCGCTATATGTCCCAAATAAATATGCAGAGAATACATTTACACATACCCAATAATACTTATTAGTAAGTACCTAAGATAATAATACTTATTCATACTTAATGGATTACTTCATAATTAATAGGACAAATTCTGCAAATCTTTCATCTTACTCAGTATTCTCAATTTCCCTATTATTTTTATCTAAGAGCTTATCGAAATAAGCAAAATTGGCAGCACATAACGGGGTTCTGGTACCAACCCTTATTGTATAGAAGTAAAGCGTGGTGTTGGAAAAAAGGACGAAAGTAGACTGAATGCTGTTGAAATGCGATCTTTCAAGCGAATGTGCGGTAGGACTATGTTGTATGATAGGTGTACAAATGTCGAAATTAGAGCAAAGTGCAATGCTGAGAAAAGCATTATCGACAAAACTTTAAAACATTGAAAGTAGAAGACATATATAAAAAATTTACTATCACCCAAATTCTAAAAGATGACAAAAAAATATAAAAATTATGAGATGTATTTCAACAAGATATCAATATGATTTCAATGTTCCAAAATTTTAAAACAATGCAAATGCAAAATAATTACTACTATCGAGGCATAAAATATTTCAATAAACAACCATTAGAACTAAAAAAAAAAAAATAATATCAAAGAAATTAATAAAACAAATCAAAATTTTATTCACAAACAATTACCAAACATAAAAAAAAAAAAAAAAAAATTGTTTATTTTGCATTACCTAGATTATTAGATTATTTTTTTAATTGACCTACTATGATTACTACTTAGCTTGCTTACTAAATTGTTTAACTTTGCACTACATAGATTTATTTTTAATTTACCCACTATGATTAATACTTAACTTGTTGACTTAATTGTTTATTTTGCACTACCTAGATTTATTTTTAATTTACCTACTATAATTACTAATTATATTATGTATATTTTAGCGTAATCTCTCCCTCACCAAGCACAAGAGCCTGTCTTTTTTATTGGTGAGGTATAGCGTTAAGTTCCAATATTGTACCTATAATTATGTCTAAGTATTGTATTATTTTATTTGTAAAAAATATGAAATAAATATTAAATTTAAAAAAATAAAAATTAAAAATTAAGAAAGGGCTTTTAAGGTGGTTGGGAACAAATGACATGGGTAAACGGCATGGGCATGGCTCCGGCATGGGCTAAGACTTGGCGCATGATCAAGTGCAACAAGTACCTACTTGAAAGTGGACGTGTGAAAATTCGGAAGGCGTGTGTTCATGAGAAGATGTATGAAATGTAAAGAAAGCGATGGATGTGTGTCTTTTTTTACGAAGTAAAATGTATGTAATAATAATTGTACTTTATTTTACTATCTTAGCTAATACGAGTACTTGTAATTTTGGAACTACAAGTCATCTCACAGTACAAACATTGAATGTATAAAATAGTAAGCACAATTTATTTTTGTACTTTGTTTGCCGACATATTTCTTGGCCGCCCATACCACAACAAAATGTCTTGCGACACAAATTAAATCGGTTTTTAATCTCGTGTTATAAGTTTTCAAACATATTGACAGAAACGTATTACAGAAACACGCTGGTAAGGTGATAGGACTTAAAGCCTGAAAGCTGATAGAGAGTGATAAATATTTTGTAATTTTTGAAATAGCTGTCAATGTATAAAATGTATGCCAGCGATAACACAACATATTTTGTCACAACGCATTGCAGAAAATATCTAGGACGATATGTTAATTACGCCATTACGTAACGGTTATTAAATTTATGGGCTTTTATTTCCGCTTCTAATATCAAATTAATTATTAGTCTACAAATGAATGGCATTTTTATCTTATCTACCTATCTGTATAATGTTCTACCTTTCATCATGCCACTTTTTTAAAAAAAGTACGCTCAACTTCTTGTAAAGTTAATAATAAACTTTAATCGATATTTTTACGTTACTTTTTGAAGTTATACTTCTTTGCGCCCGTTAGACACTTTGGGGTGGGATGTTGGTCGAGAAACCGCGTCACGCTGATTTTTAAGAGAAAATGGCGCTTAAGAGAAAATGGCGCCACATGGAAAATGATGTGATGTTCAGTTTAGTTAGTTATATGTAAAATTCCTGCTCTTTGTAATATTGTATGCCACATATATTCTTGGAACAGCAGAAATGACTTTAATATTAATATTTTTTATTAACAATTTAAGTTTTCTCTTTCAACTACGTCAATTAACTTGTAATTTAAACAACCCATGAACAATACATCGGTAATTATTAATATATTCTTAATTACTGTGGTTTATTATATAATGTAAGTCATCTGCCTTGTGTTCATATTCATTACAATAATTATTATGCATCATCGGATGTTATTATAATGTTACTTTTGCATTACGTGATTTAAAATGATGGCTTATCTCATGGACAGAAGAGAATAAGAATTAAGAAATACTCGGTCAGTGTCTCATTTGAATAAACTTATAGGTTAAATTCTGTGCATGCCACCAATACATGTATAATAGAATATCAAATAATATCTGTAATATTCCTAAACATCTCGTTACATCCAAGTCAATGGCAGCAAAAATGAACAAATTGTAGAAATATCTAGTTCAGACGTTGGGAGAACGCTAAAATATTCGTGTTTTTTGTGTATTGGCCACGAATTTGTTAGTTGGCGTTCAGCCTGTTTGCCCTTGCGAAGATCGGATATGAATGTGAGTAATCCGTATACAAAGTCAGATGGAAATGCTGGTGCCTTGGACAATTTGTAGACCAAACGCCGATACAGTTATGTGCTGAAGTACCTGGTACCTGGAGAACTAGCATGTGGGCATTGGGACCGGTATTACAAGATATAAACGCTAAATTCTATGACAAATTATATCGTATCTACGCGCTAACACATTGAGCATCCGATTGGTTTTGGGAACCACACTTTTTTAGGAATTGCTTTTTTTAAAATTTAAACTTGGTTTATCAGAAAACAGCAGAGTTCAGAAAGAACTGGGAGTGCGGCTTGGAGTAGCGGGCGCCGCATTCAACAGTATGAAAGCTGTCTGGAGATCGGATATTTACTCGGTTCAAACAAAATTCCGCCTTTATAACTCCTGCATCACACCTGTTCTCCTCAATGGCTGCGAATCGTGGCACCTAACCAGGGCCCAAGAAAGCAGACTTCTGAGTGCAGAGAGTAGGTGTCTTAGAAGAATTTTAGGTGTGCGGTGGTTCGAGGCAACGGAAACAGCAACCCTTGGTATTTACTGTCATCCGGCGAAGGCGTTTCGGCTGGCTAGTCCATATACTACGTATGCCTCCCGAGAGCCTTAACCATGCTTGCATATTTTACAAGGCATCAGGTTCTCGGCGTCCTGGTCGTCCACTGTTGACAATTCGTCGGCAGTTTGCGTCAGAGCTGCGGGACGTGGACTTGATTTGGGAGGATGCACGGGAGCTGGCGGCCGATGGCTTGGACCGGAGGCAGTTTGTGGATTCCATATCCTCCACATAGGGAGCGGATATGGTATAATGAATAATGAATTATCATAAAAACAGTTAAAACCGTAAACATGAGCGTGAAATATAATTTGCTGATTTTAAGTTTTGATACTTACGTACGTGCGTACCTTAATCTTTATTTTAGAATATGACGAGGTCGTTAAACCTTGTTAAATAAGAGCTTATTGCTATAATTATTCATTTTTACAAGATGCTTAGCTAATCGTGTGCTAATAGATCAGGCATTATTCCAACACTGTTAGTAAAGTGTACTCCTCGTATCTCGTATCTTGCATCTCACACGGCCGGAGGAGGCATGAAGAAACAGAATACTGATGTGATGTGCGTCACCAAGCGGAAAACTCCCGTAACATCGGGAATTGTTTCCAAACTGGAACCGTTTGAAAAAGTTAACTGACGAGAAAGTGAATTAGTCACGGCTGTAGACATTGAAAATAAACATTTCACCTAAATATCACTTTTAGCACACCCATACTTGTGTTGAAATTCAATTCACGTCGCAATGAGGTATGAAATATTGTCACTCAGTTATAAAATTTGAAATTTTCTAGAATTTCCCGCCTTAAAAACTCGAAAGATTCGCTGTACCGTTAAATAACCGTCTGCGCCTGCTAAAATCTAATTTAGTAAAAATACCTCATCTGAAACAGATTTCTGCTCCGCTGATTTTTTCCTACATCTATTATTCGGCTGGTATTTTAAATGTGAACAACTAATTCTGGAATTTACGGATCGTGAACTCATCGCATCTTTACACTACAATTTAACATTTAAGTAACATTTAGTAATATACTCGTTAGCTTTATAGAAAGATGTCAGTTTGGTGACGTTTAAAACATGTTCCGTCGGTGCCTCCACTGTAAATCGCAGATGCATTAAACTGCTATAAGAGCAATGTACACAATGTACTGAGAAAGATTTCTAGAAACCAGTTTTGTGATCTTCCATTGGTTGATGCACTCTAAAGCGCGCGAAATTAAGTTCACCATGCTGGAAGCTTCAATACGAAGTTTTCAAGACGCATTGCAGTTCACTAATTGTATTTTACATTATTGCATACTTTTTTAATTTACAAAGATTGAATATTCATACATCAGAAACAAATATTTTTTCTTGGCGTAATATCATCAAATAATAAAAAATTTTTTACTATTGACATATTACATACCTACACAGGTATGTATTCAATATAGTATTTCTTACATAATTATGTAGGTAATGTTATATTATAACCCTCCAAAAGACGAACGAATAATATTGTCATTAATTTGGTGTTATATGTTATATGTACACCCGCGCTGTGCAAGCGGGTACCCTGCAAGGCGATGGACCCTCCAAAAAAAAGCCACATAAGTTGGTTAAATATCGTTATTACGAAATTGTAACCTAGGCTATGACTAGTCACGCATTTTGCGAGTTATTATTCATTTAAATGCGTTATTCGAAAATCTTTTACCTTTCATTAAAGGAAAATCCTGGTAGCAATTTAAGGTAAAATACGTGGTATATACCATATAAAGACATAAAAGACTATTCAAATATTTACATTTATTTGTAGCTTGCTCTAACTTTGTAATATTATTGGTAACTTTCTCTTTGCCCGCCTCGTAGGATAGTAGCATTTGGCTACTGTGCATGAGGTCGCGGGTTCGATTCCCGTAGGGGGTCAACATGAAATATTTATTAACATATGATTTTCACATTTATATTAATACATGTTTGATACCTTGGAATGGAACTGAAGCGTATGACTGATCATCTTACCTTCATGTAATAAAATGATCAAGGCATACTGTACCTATAGAAAAGTAGTAGTAACTTTTGAATTGTTTAGTTATTACGGTTTGTTCAATGTGAAAATGTTTATGATGTATTACTCAAACTTTTATCTCAGTCGTGAAATTCGTTTTCACGATGCAGTAACAAATAATCATTTTTATGCTTTTTTGCACGTAATCAATAAAATGCAGTTTTATAATTTTTATGTAATCGTTTTATCTGTATATTTTTATTGAAATCCGTCTAACAATTATTTGAAATGATAAATCATTTTTATCACATTAAATTCAGCACTACACTGATACGTAGTAGATACCTACAGACCTACATAATATACATGTTTGAGTTTCAACCCTAGAATAAACACATCATTTATCGTATCTATCTGTATTTTATTTGCGAAAATAAAATACATAAAATAAAATAAAATAATAAAAACTGCTGGATATCAGAGATACCTGGAACCCTATTCTAGACTAAAAGTTGTATGCTACACTTCGAAATGGCGAGTGATCTATGGTATAAAATCACTTGCCACTACGAAGTGTCGCATGCAACCTTTGGTCCGGCAAAGGGTCCCCGCACAGCGATCACCAACGTTGCATCGCAGTTATAACGCGCATATGACTGAAATCAGTCAATTATCAATGAGATTTCAACGATTATCATCATATACGCGTCATAACTGCGATATACCGATATGAAGTTACGTTGGATATCGCAGTAATATGCTGATATATATTAGATATATTTAAATTTTTAAGAGCCTTTACTATATCTCAATACAATTTAAGCTGCAACTTCCTTATAATTTATATGGATTCCTTTTGGTCGTGATTCAAAGTAGGTGCCACTTTAAAACTAATTGAAATTTGCAAGTGCGTAATACAAGTCGTGTGCCTTATATCAATGTCAGGACTTTCATGATATTTATGCATGTCTCGTATAAGTGTTCTTTTTTTATACACTAATGGAAATGTGATGTTACATTTAAACGGATCGGTGTGCTAATTTTCAGTATTTATTTGAATAAGATTGTAATAATGTGTTACAATTAAGGTCACAGTAAAGGATCTTAAAATATTTAAGTACTAGACATTATTTTTTAGATTAAACTGCATTCTAGAGAGAATATATATACTCATAAATAGTGTTTGGTGTTCAGCAAAAACTCGATAAAATAAACAATTATTACTTATTTATATTATCACCATTAACTTTGTAAATCATTGTAAACTTTTTAAAATAAAATAAAAATCACTTTGTTTTTTGATTCACTTTTTATTTGAGTTATCACTAACTAGTTTCAGTACCATCGTACCATCATCAGAGCTAATACAAAACTAACAGTAAAATACAATGTTGCATCTAATTAGTGGGGGTGGGGAACTATGGATTGGGGAGGGGCTGAGCTATGGATAGGGGTAGAGAGTTTGAGGGGGGATTCTTGTAGAGGGGAAATACGTTAAAAATGGGACTATTACTTAGATTTATTTGATTATTAATTATGTTCTGCTTTTCCTTTACAGATTTCTTGATTTCTAGAATTTCTAAGTTATTTAATATAAACCCCTTTTTTTATTAATATGTAAGACCTCCACTCCATCTTCAAAATTGAAGGAGTGATTATTTGTCAAAATGTGTTCTGCAAATTCTGAGAAATTATTATTATTCAGGCATCGTAAATGTTCTTTTATTCTAATATTTATGCTTCTAGATGTTTTCCCAATATAAAAAGCGTTGCAATCGTGGCATTTTAGTTTTATATATGCCGGCTTTATCTAATTTATTCACTTTGTCTTTTGTATTTTTTAACGTGTTTCCTAAATTATTATTAGTATATAATGCAGGTGATATTTCATAAGGTAGTTCTTTTAAAATGCTATTAGTTAAGCTCTTATCAATATACAAAAATCGTCTCCATCTTATATTATCATTAGATACGTTAATATGATTTGAATATAAATATTTGTTTTGAAAATTAA
>JAGVSP010003496.1:45000-65063 GCA_022494985.1 Micrasema minimum | reverse complement strand
ATGTTTATAGAAGTAGACATAAAATCGTGTAGAAAATTAAACACATAATAAATTATATTGAATTATTTAATCAAATTTATTCATATTACATTATAGAAATTTAGATTATAGAAACAAAAATCAAATTATGTACACAATTAAACACAGCATAAATTATACAATAAGATTTCAGCAGCTGTGTTTGCGATTGCACTAAGTCTTCAACCCTACGTTTTTTAGTTTTGAAAGACGAGTCTTCAAAGCTCTTTTTGGGCCGACCTTGATGCCGACTTCCTCCAGATGACGAAGAAGCAGGGATGATGCAAAGTTATGTTTAATTGTATATCTTCGCCATCTAACCAACATTTATTATCATTTAAAAAACGGTCAAACACTTTTCAGAGAATTTTGTCAAAAAACTTGTAATTTTTTATTGTAAATACCTCTGGGAATGAGAAATCACATCCGTAATACCAAATTTTTGCAAAATAAAATCCATTAGACGTGAATTTTGTTCTTATTTCTTATGTTTCCGCCATTCTTCAAATAATTCAAATTTTGAAAGAGAGCACACACGATCTGAAAAAAATTAATAATTAAAAAAAGTGCGCATATGTAAATTTTGTATCATTGGTATAGCTAAGGGTTGTCGCTAAACAATATTGAAAAATTAGCCTGGATACATGTGGATACAAAAAGTTAAATACGTTGAAAAATTAAAAACCAAAAAAAATATTACAATTTTCCCATAGATTTTTCAATACCTATTATATCACATATTATCTTTCATTTGAAAAAAATTTTTATTAAATATAAAAATACCTACCCTCTAAAGTTAAATCCATCACAGAAATAGTAATATTCTTCACGTCAAGGTTTGTTAGATGTTATTGAAAGCACTGCGAAATTGCAACTAAATAGTTAACATAAATGTAATTATGTTATTACTTCACTTCAACCGCTTATGACTCATCGCTCTGGAATATTAGCCATTATAATTACCTCGAATTGTGACTAATAAGGGGGTTGTTATTGCCATGGAATAACCAATTAGTCGATTCTTTGAATTTACTTTTGTCCACCTGGCTAGTTCTACGTAAATCACTGTGCGGCTGTTAGGCTAATGAATAAGAAAAACGATCGTTCTTCACACAAAGGAAAACTAAAGATGGATTTTTCTCCCGAGTGGTTGTAACTGATCAGCTCCTTCTAGTGCAGATCAATAGAACGATTTATAATTTATGTAAATCAGGACTAAAGATCCCCCGATGCGACCCAATACGCCAGGCTCGTTTATAAGAAAAACGATCGTTCACATCCAAACTAAAGATGAAATTTTTTCCCGAGTCGTAACTGATCAGCAATTTCTAGTGCGAATCAATAGAACAATATAAAATGCATGTAAATCTGGACCAAAGATCCCCCGATGCGACCCAATACGGCTGCCTGGCTCGTCTATAAGAAAAACGATTGTTCTCCACACAAAGGAAAACTAAAGATGGATTTTTTTCCCCGGTTGTTGTAACTGGTAACTGGCTCTCTCTAATGCAAATCAATAGAACTTAACCGCTTAATTTTTAGTCAGTTAACAAAAAATAACCCTGAACTCAGTATCGTTAATAGAACCCATTTCAATAAAAAAACTCAGTATCGTTAATAGAACCCATTTCAATAAAAAAAACATGTACTTTTTATTTTTATGATTTATTATTTTTATTCCTAATAATTTTTACAAATTACGCACACCCTACTCACAGCTGGTCATCTGAGTTCATGCGCGGCGCATAAGGGTAAGTGCGACGGGAGAGTGCGCGCGGGGGGGGGGGCGCTATGCGCCGCCGCTAGAGCTGCGCCGCCACCTTGCACTGCCGCCCCTTCCGCATCGCTCTACGCTGCCCGGCACTGCCCCTGCACTGCCGCCCTACGCTTTTGCCCTGCGCCGCCGCTAGAGATGCGCTACCGCCCTGCGCCGCCCTTGCGCTGCCCTAGTGCCACCGCCCTAGCACCATCGCTCTGCGCTGCCGCCTTAGCGCCGCTGCCATACGTCGCCGCCCGACGTCTCCACTACGCGTCTAACTCAATAAAACTGTAATGACGTGAGACTGCATTTCATTGGGTGGCCACCCTCCTCCAATTGACCCTGTGTCAACCTAAATTCGAGCACAGAGCATTATGTGTTTTCCTGGTAAAATTTATTCTTCTAATTTATATTAAATAGGTAATATTCTAAAACAGAGTCTTCAATTTCTCTGTTTGTGTGTGACACCTGAAATGTAATGTTTGCCAGGTAGAATTTACTCTCCTAAAACACCATATTTATCATCATCGTTTGGCATGCATTTATTTATTTATTTCAAATTCCACACACCTCAATAATATGTTTGACTGGTAGGTATAGATTATTCTCTTGAAACACTATATCTTTTCTTGGCATACCTTCATTTATAATTAGTAATTAGTCATAAATACCTGAGGAAAGTCCGTTTCCTTTCCTAGAGTATACAGCGGTAAACCACTGTTTCCTATTATTTTCGCTAAATAAAATTATTAATGAAACTCATAGACCTATGAAGTTCACATCCACACATTGGAAGTAAACGTTTCATGTTCATTTTCGCTTTTGTTTCATATGAATCTGCTTCCTTTAATGTCACCTGTCATTGCTTAGGCTGAGGCAAATGTTATGCGTCAATTTTTGAAGTTATACTTCTTTGCGCCCGTTAGACACTTGGGGTGGGATGTTGGTCGAGAAACCGCGTCACGCTGATTTTTAAGAGAAAATGGCGCTTAAGAGAAAATGGCGCCACAGTCACTGATGCTTGTATTGGTCTGACTTTGACAGTTGTCATTTCTTTTGTTTATTTACTTCTTACGCGTCATTTTAGCGAATTATCTTTTTAGAAAATACGCTATTGCAATGGCTTCGGTTTTTCTCCATGACTTAAAGATGAAAGAATGATTATAGAAGAAATAACTGATAATGATAATATAGGTGTATAATATAATAATGAAGTCACGTATAATATATTGAATATAAATATATTGAATAATATTGAAAAATGTCTTATATTTCATTTATATATCCTGTCTGTTTGTGTGCGTGAGTGGGTGTATGAGAATGGCCAAAGAAGTATAACTTCCACCGTGTGGTCCGACGCACACCGATTTTTGAAGTTATACTTCTTTGCGCCCGTTAGACACTTTGGGGTGGGATGTTGGTCGAGAAACCGCGTCACGCTGATTTTTAAGAGAAAATGGCGCTTAAGAGAAAATGGCGCCACATTTGTTTTTGTTTATTGTCAGCAGAGTTTGACATCTGTCACTCTCTTCTTCTTTTCAGAGGTTAGAATTTTCGGACCACGTGGTGTGTCCGTATATTCAACCTACGTTTTGAGGTTAATCTTTCTCCCTCTTCCTTTATCTCTTATCCTTATCTTACTTCTTAAGCGTCATTTTCTATTATTTTGTTTTTTGTTTATTGTCAACAGAGTTTGACATCTGTCACTCTATTGACTTGTTTCAGAGGTTAGAATTTACGGACCATGTGGTGTGTCCGTATATTCAACTATTTCCAAATAATAGTGGGACCTTCCTATTGAAATTATATAATATATTATGTGTCCTTCCAGACGATAACTCAAGTAGTTTTTTGGAAAAATTTACTGAGTTATGGGTTAATACAGGTCGTTATTGACCTATTTTTGAACATTTTGGAAATCGACAGTTTAAGCAAAAGAAACGTGCAGATAAGGAACAAATTATTTCAAACTTCTTCTGGAAGGACACATTCATATTTTACAATATGTGAAGTCACGTATAATATATTGAATAATATTGAAAAATGTCTTAATATTTCATTTATATATCCTGTCTGTTTGTTTTTTTATATTGATTTGCTAATGAAATCTGTGACAAACACAATGATAGATTTTGGAGAAGTCATTTAACTCTTTCTTGTCATATATTTCATGAAGTATGTCATATAGTACCTAAGCTATATGATTGGGTTAATCTCATTCCATCAGAACTGCTGCTTAAAATGTATCACCAGAACACAGCCAATCTTCCTTTTGCTAGTCTTGCCAGTCCCGTCTCTATGGGAACTGAACTAAAATTAGAACGCCAAGAGGATATTGGCGAGGAAGGTGGGAAATAATATTACAATCAAAAACATAAATGATTTTCAAAAACAATTTGTAATTTTTTGATAAAAATATTTACACTGTACAAATTCTACCACTTTATCATGTTTACAAATAGGTAACTAAAAGGTTTTTATTTTTGAAAGCCCTCTTAATTTTTAAACAACGTAATTATATCAATTTTTTGTACATAGTTGGTTCAAATAAACGCAATTAATAGACATTTATCTTTCAACTCATTGACTGCCTTTACATTTGAGCAGCCAAACATAGAAAAATGGCAACGGAGATGGTTCAGAGAAAATGAAAAAAACCACTGCAATTTGGTAAGACATAAACTTCAATATTTTCACACGGCAATACGCAAAACAGTTCATCTCAGCCGACGGAGAAATATTGCCCAATACAAAATGCGTTAAATCAGAGACCCCGGGCGGGGCGGGGTTAGTGGCTTAGTTAGGTTATTGTCGGTTCACTGCCAAAAACAGTTCAAAATGGAGTTAGGGCCTACGCCTGCAGCCTGCAGTGTCTAAATACACAGGTGAAGCTCGTTCTACTTCTACTTCATTCCATCACAGCACCATGTACAGCAGCTCGGAAGCTAGCAGAATGCAAGTTTGAATTTAAGAGCTGCTTATACTGGCGGCAATTGAATAGAGTAGAATGCGCTTTACAATACATAATTATTGATATATAAGAAATTTCTAAATTGTGAAAAATGTATGTAAACTTGCGGCCATCGTATATTATTATCCTTATAAATACTTATCCCACTCTTATCATTGTACTTGGCATGCCTACAACACACACAGAATATCATCAAAATATGAATAGTCTAGAACTGCAGGAATGTTTAGATGAATTCACACCTATTGAAACCCTTGTTTATCCTCATCCGGAACCATGTTCACTAGTGCCTGAACTGCGAAAATCCCTAAAAATTATCTGCTTGAATATTACAAGTATAAATGGAAACTTTGATAGTCTACTTATACTTTTACAAAGATTTAAGTACGACTTTGATGTGATTATTCTGACCGAAAGCTGGCTGAATGATGATTATTTACCCAAAAACATTGATGGATATAAAACAATGAACACAAATAACTTTCTTAACCAAAATGATGGAATAGTTGTATACTATAAAGATTTCCTAAATTTTGAAATAGATGAACCATCAATTATCCAACAAGCCAACTGTTTAGTCCTAACTCTAGACAAAACAACTAAAATAATTGCCATATATAGACCACCATCTTTCTATAATATCACCACTTTTACTGACACATTGAATAACCTTCTCTGCTCAATGTCCGACACAAAAAATATTATTCTAACAGGAGACATAAATATCGATATTATTAACCATCTTTCTTCACAATCAGAAATATATCTAAACTTACTGACACATCATGGTCTAATACCTGCAATAACAAAGCCTACAAGAGGAAACTCCTGTCTGGATCATATCATGATTAAAAACGAAATCACTTATTCAAGCTGCTGTTTGTGAATCTGCTATTACGGACCATTTTCCAGTTTTTATTATTGTAGGTAGTACGCAAATGAAACCACGCAGTCTTACAAAGTCAATTGATGTCGTACAAAAAATAAACATGGAAGGTCTTGAAGCAGATATAAAGATGGGAAACCATTTTCAGCTAAAGTGACCCAAACTTAGCAATTGATAAATTTTATAAAATTCTCCACAATCATGTAAAAAAACATGAAACTACACATCCAATAAAAACAAAGTTAAGAGAATGGATTACTCAAAGTCTAATCCGCAGTATTAGGAAAAGGGATAAACTTTATAAAAAAACTCGTAAAGACCCACTTAACTTGGGTCTACTACAATATTATAAAAAAATATATAGAAACACCTGCAATAGAGCTATCAAGATGAGCAAAACTACATTCTATAAAAATCTAATACATGAGAACAGGCTAAATTCTAAAAAGTGTTGGGAAATCTAGATTATCTAAACATCAACAGGAATAATGCAGACAACGCTCTTCTTGATTTGATTAATGCATTTAAAAAGAATGAAGCTAATCCACAAAACACTATTGTCCAGACTAATAGCCAACAAAAACATCCTATTTTAAATGAAATTAATGAGTTCTTTTCCACAATTGGCAAAACTTTAGCAGACAAAAAACTGAAACAGATGCACAAAAGTCAAGCAGAACTTGTGCGCAAATCAGCATTACTGAGAATGTATCTTCTATCTTCCTCTCTCCAACATCTTCAGAAGAAGTCGAGTTCTACATAAATGAACTTAAACAAAACAGTGCTCCGGGAAGTGACTGCATCACAAATAAACGAATAAAATATTTTAAAACATACTTATCAGCTCCCTTGGCACATATATGCAACCAAAGTTTTTCTTCTGGCATTTTTCCAACCACACTTAAAGAGGCTATTATATGTCCTATTCACAAGGGTGGTGATCCACTCTCGACTACAAACTACCGGCCTATAGCAATCCTAAACTGCCTCTCAAAAATTCTGGAAAAACTTATGAAAAAACGACTTTTATATTTCCTGGAGCATCACAAAATCCTCTCAGAGAACCAATTTTGTTTTGACCAAAAAAAACACCGAAGGTGCCATCACTTCTCTCACGGAGCATATAGCAGTTAACCTGGATTGTGGTAAGAAATGTCTAGGAATTTTTCTTGACCTAGCGAAAGCATTTGATACTGTACCTCATGCTCTCCTGCTAAAGAAATTAGAAAAAACAGGCATCAGAGGAACTGCCCTGAATTGGTTTGTAAGTTACTTATCAAACGGGAACAAAAAAGTACGGATCAGCAAATTTCACAGTAATCTGACAACAAATGAAGATTATGGGGTACTCCAAGGTAGTGTATTGGGACCACTTTTGTTTCTCATTTACATCAACGATTTCTGTGAAATACAGCTAAAAAAAGGTAAAATAATTACCTTCGCTGATGATTCGGTACTATTGTTTCAAGGAGAAACGTGGCACAACTGGTTATGCCCAAGAAGGCTTCAATAAAGCAATTAAATGGCTAGATGCCAATTTACTAATGCCTAATGCTTCAAAAACCAAACAGGTACGCTTTTCTATAAACTCCACAAACTGGCATCCCTATCACCAAAATTATATGCTCACACGTGTTTTTATGATGAACCAAGAATATCATCATGCACGTGTGAGAGCTTGGAATCGGTAGACACTATTAAATACTTGGGTGTGTTAATAGACACTCACCTGAACTGGAAGAGTCACATATCAGGATTAACAAACAGAATCAGAAAGGTGACGTATCTCTTTCAACAATTGAGGGAGATACTGGATCCAAACTTACTAAAATCTGTTTACTATGCGCTCTGCCATTCGGTCATTAATTATGCGATCCTGGGATGGGGTGGAGCTGCTGCATCCCTAACTATAACTGCTGAACGAGCTCATAAGATTATTATTCAAAACATTAACAGACTTTATTATACATACCCCTCTGTTAACTTATATAAAGCATACAAATTCCTAAGCATCCACCAGATTTATATTTTGAGACTTGCTGAGTATGCCATTAAAAATAAAAACAAGTACATTCCCACACAAAATGCACATAACACACGCCAAACCCAGAATTTACAATTAACGTCTTTTAAAGCATCTACAACATTTTTACAGAGATTTCATACCGTTCTGGCCCCTAAAATCTTTAACACGCTAAAGTTAGAGTGGAAGGACGACACATACAAGCGCAAATTTAAAACACATACACTAACCATTTAATGAACTTAGGAATCATTGAATCAGTAACCTTACTCAAGTTCATAACTTAGTTCTGCTTATATATTCTGGTTGTGAGTAATTTATTGTATATTATTGGGTTTACATATAATTGTCTTAATATTCATAACAATTTCAATATATTCTTAGTATGAAATATCTGTCACAGAAATCATAAACTTACTTTTATTGCTTTTGCATATTATACTCGTATTATAATTTCCATATTCTCTTGCATGGTATGTAAAGTTCTAATATTTATAATAATTTCAATATTTACATACATAGTTTGTAATGTTTTAATATTTATAACAATTTAGGACTGCCAATACCCAGCTCTTAGCTTATTTGGCAGTCCAGGACCATAAATATGTAACCTTAATGTGTACACTTTAATTAAATAAATAAAATTGTGACATTTTCAAACAACTACACGACTGCTTAAGCACACTTTATCTTAAAATATTTATATATCAGTGTCCGACACATTGTTAAGGAACGTTGTTTTTATACAAAAACTGTAAATTTACATATTTTTTTAAAAAGGTACCTTATATTACTCTACCTAATAAACTAAAATAAAAATGTAATACAAAAATTAAACAAAAAAAAATTTAAGCATTGAATAGAAAAAATATTTGAAAAGTAACATAAAACGATACAATATAAAAGGTACTGAACATACATCACACTTATTCTCCAGACGTTGAGGAGCCGTATTTCCTGATAGTCGATTCTGAGCACAGTTCAGCCACTCCAGTCAATTCAGCTAGTTTTACATATATATAAATCAACAATGATTATATCTTGTTCAAGAAACACCTGAATATGAAATAGAATATAGGTCTATTTATAAAATATCTAACAGCTATATTTAAAGTTATCCAAGCATATTTGATAAATGAACAGGTACACAGCCAGTTGGCTATAAGAAAGTCCGCATACGCCAACTGGAAAACTGGCAACAGCGAATCATTTCATAAAACTTTACAACTGACTTCAACATCTTTAAACATAATACGTATCTATAATAAATCAAATAGAATTCATGCAAATATCCATAAAGATAACCAAAATCATCCAAAATCACTCGCAAACTAGTAGAGGCTGTTAATTAAAATTTTAAAAATATATATGTATTAAGTGTGTCATTTCTCAAGATAGCCATATTTAACCTTTTAATATGTTGATACAAAATTCACACAAATTGCCTTAGTCACCTTGATAGTTGTTTGGGATAGTATGAATAATGATTTTACTATAGTTAAGTAATATAATACATGTAGTAATGGTAGTATCTTCTCTTTAGAACTTTGGAGTGTTATACCTAACTATATCTGCTTTAGTGAGGATATATTACCTTCAACAACTGCGATACATATAGATGTAGATATTTTAATGGTTTGTGCACTGCAATAATATATCATAAGAACAATAATTGTCATAATATTCAATCATCCACACCAATCTAAGTTTTATCAAAACAACAGATGGATATCGTATTCATATTTGTTATTCAGCTTTTCTGCTTATTGTATTAACACTCGGAGGATCAGCACTTCCATGGCGCGAGTAGGGGCGCGGCAGGGCAGGGGGGCGCATGGCGTCCGGGGAGGGGGCGAGGTGCTCCAGCGCCCGCAGGGGCTCCGCCGCCAGCATGTCCAGCCGCTGCCGGGAGAAGAGCTGCCTCCGCGCGCTGCCACTGCAACACACGCTGCGTTACTCCACATGATCACGTGGCACCCCACACCCCGCTACACACCACCGCACACACACACTCACCAGTTCTCCTTGTCTGCGATATCCGGCTTCTGCTTCTTGTCCGTGAAGTAGCGCTGCACCTCGGGGAGTCCGGCCGTGAGTTGGTACCTCTGGACAATATCACCTTCCGGCTTCACTTCGCACTGCTTCAGCGGTGAGACGGCCCTGGCTTCCTTGTCCTTGGTATTACCAACTTCTGTACATAGACAAATAATGTGGATTTTCTTTTTCCAAAATGATTGTTATGTATCAGGCATTAACAGGGCCTGAAGAGCATCCTCTGTCAAGTGACCTGCGGTCGTTTCTCCCATACAATCGTATTCAGCAATAATTTTTCACATATTTTGGGTATCGACCAAAAGCGTGTTTGTATCATAGTACTTTTATTATTTATTTATCTCCTTTAAAAAAAAACAAGAAAATTTTTCGAAAATTATGCAAATACACCGCTTGTCGATATCTAAAACTTGCGAAAAAAATCACTGCTCTAGAAGCTCAATTCCAGGAAGAAAAGCGAAAACTACGATTGTATGGAGAATCAGGCGAGGTCACTTGGCGGGACAGACACCCGCTAGCCTGCATACTCTCGAGTACCTGGTTGTAGTGCCGCCAGCTGCGCGCGCAGGAGCCCGGAGGCCTCGCGTTCCCGCTCGAGGTCAGCGCGCGCGCCTCGCGCTCCTGCTCGAGGTCAGCGCGCGCGGCCTCCAGCTCCCGCTGCAGGCGCTCGGCGGCGAGCTGCCAGCGCCGCAGCTGGCGCTCGTGCTGCTCCTCCAGCGCCTCGCGCTCCTGCGCCAGGCGGCGCGCCCCGTCGGCGTGTGCGCGCTCCAGGATGGCCGAGAACTTGGCGGCCGTGTCGCGCCGCGCCAGCGCGTCCGCGCGCTCCTCCCGCGCCGCGCCCTCCTCCTGCGCGCGCCGCAGCTCTGCGCGCAGCCGCTCCACTTCCACCGCCTCCCCCCCGGGCCCCCCCAGCGCCACCCGCGCCTGCTCCGACTCCTCTACCGCTGCAAGACAATCATATATTACTCTCACACAAGAGGAGCTTGCAGATCCTGGCTGCCTGATGAACTGAAACCGAGTGATGTTGAAAGGCCATTTTGTTTCTTCATGACAACGCTCAGTCTCATGCACAGATTATATATACTACAGGTTATAATTTTTATTATAGAGCTTTAATATATTTCAAAATACTACGTATTATATTTGCTATATATTTATAAGCACTGAAATAAAAAAAAAATAAAAATACTTATATTACTATTACATCATTTTCTGGTATTACTATTATTTCATTTCATTTCATACAAATCTCTATACATTAGCATACATTAGCGTTTTTTGCTGCCCAGAAACTTTTTTCAAAAGCTTGCTCTAGTTGTCCCATCTGTATTTATTACTAATATTTATAATCTGTGGTACAAAAATATTTAGAAACGCTCAAATGGTATGTTTTGCCACCCCCCCCCCCACTTCCAATTAAGCAACAATTCCAATTCCTATTACATTCAAGACGTTAGTAAATTAATGTTTTTACTTAAAGGTTTACGTAAAGTTAAGGGCTGTGCCATTATGAAGACAATTTCAGTGGCGGGTATACTCACATATAACCCTGGCCAGGGCGGAGAACTTGAGCACGTGCTGCGTCTCCTCATAGCAACGCTGCTCCGGGTTCACGGTGACCAGCATGGCCACGGCCTCGCAGCCCGACAGCGCGCGCTGCAGCAGCGTGGTCAGCTTGGAGTCCCTGGGGGCGAGAGGAGGCGGTCAGGGGGCCGTGGGGCTCTACACACACTGCACACACTGGCGCACACACCCACCTGTACGGGGGCAGCGAGCGCGCGCCGGCCTGGCACTCCCGCAGCGCCGACAAGCAGCGCTCCAGGACGTGAAGCGAAGTGTTGATCTTGCGCGACTCGTTGAGGCGTTCTCCGCTGTTTTCTGTCATCTTGGCGCGTTCCGATCCCGCCAGGTCACATAGCCTAAAGGTGCTGATCTTTGCTCCATCTGCTGACGTCCATATAGTGATTAGATAAGCTGTTCATTCTAAAGCAAAATACCAGAGAGCATAAAGTACAAGCAGTGGTTTACAAACTGGAAGGCCAAACTAGCCAAAAGCCAATATCAAGGGAGGCGCAAAATACTCATCAGAAAATTTGTGAGAAGCTCGATACACCGATCCTTGTCAGGAGTGTATGTATTGGTTATGTAACCAATATTATTATGTTTTAGTTGTCAACTACTGGCCTCTAGCGGACATTTAACTACCATTAGGGATGTATTATAGCACCAATGGTGGTCACTTAATACTTATAATAAGTCTTGTAATAAAGATTAGGTGTTAGATATTCAATTGTTGCTCAGAAAAGAATAAGAGAGAGGTACAGGAAAGAATAATCAGCATTAAAAAACAAAACTTTGATACAAATTTAATAATTTTTGGGATATCCGATAGCATCATATCTGATAAATTAAATAAATGAAGCAATTTTGTTGATATCCTTAAAATAAGCTGTATTCTCTACATTTTAAAAGATTACTACAGTGTAATTTTTTTTAATGGTTTAAATATCTATGTACAACTAATTTGATGGAGGTACATATGATGGTTATTTATGTTTTCACATAAATAATGAGAGAAGCGCTATGTATATACTATAGAATACTGAGAGAAGCGCTATGTATACTATAGAATACTGAGAGAAGCGCTATGTATACTATAGAATACTGAGAGAAGCGCTATGTATACTATAGAATACTGAGAGAAGCGCTATGTATATTACAGAATGGCGTAGTAACAATAGTGCACTAAGGTATGGTATTGTGAATGCAATGTGTGATTTTCTGCACAAGGTAAATAAACAAATATATAAACACAGTGGCGGTTTTAGGGGTTCAAAACTGGGGGGTCATTGAAAAAAAAAAATTCTTATACATATTTAAGAAATCCGAATTGAGTACCTGTACGCAAACAAAAAAATGGTTACTTACATTCATATGGATTCATTTCAATGCACAAATACACTTTTTGGTTTAACTTGTAACTTAAGTTTAAATTAAATACTCAAATGGAGATACTGATACATAGATTCACACTATTTACAAGACATTTTATTTTAATACTTTTTGTAAATGAAATCAATTTTTCTGTCCTTAAATCCTAACTTTAAATCTTTTTTTTTTTTTTTTTTCTTTCGTTATTTGCACTTTATTCAAGACAGGTAATGGTCGTCCCAATGTTATTATTCGAACTCTTTTTTGATGCTATTTCTTTTAAAATTTCACTGACGGAATTCATCTTGAATATTTTTATAAAAACACTATTTATTTACGCAATGTTACTAAATAAGTTTTTACGGGTTTTCACTAAAAACACTAAACAATATTTCTAATAGTCCTAAATAAATATGATAATATACATAATATAATCAAAATTTACTTTCACTTCTTTCTTTCTACCCGATATGCAAAAAACCCGAAATGCCCAAAATATGAGCGATTAATCAATAAATCAATATTTAAAACAGGAATTAGGTACATCGCTCTCTCGTCAAAACTATGCCGAGAACTGATAATGACAAACATGTCTTTGTTTATGATAAAGCAGATAAACCAAGGCTAAAACTATAACACATGTTTATTAGATATATTGTAGTCGAAATAAAAAGGAAATATGTCACATATTTCATTTTAAAGGGGCCATTTTAAGTTATCATGTTGTCGAATTTCATCTTATAAAATTTACTTATTTAAAAATAACCATTAGGATATACATTTTATACACAACTACTCCCAGATCTATAGCTTAACTTAACTTTCCTAAGACACTATAGGGTAAAACTGCTTTCATAACTCGTAAAAAAAACTTATACCGCTATGCCAACAAAAGCCAGACACAATAAGGGTATTGTTTCGCTAAAGAAGTATTGTGGAATTCTCGCACTTATAAGGTGACACATAAGCGTATTATTTGATGTCCCTTTCTGTCTTCTCATGCAGAATAACGATATGTATCCCGCTTATTCTCATGAACTGCAGGTATATACCTATTTCACGCGCGGCAATGCCCTAAGCTATTATGTTTTGATACTGAGATTGTTGATAAGAAATTTGACATATCACTGTTTGTATGGGATGGGACGGTTTTACCTACAGAAACTCACGGTCAATACAAAAATTGACCGCGAGTTGATTTTTCAACTCGTATAATATTATTGATGCACAAGTTGGCAGTTATTTTATTGTTTGAAAAAGGGGTGTTTATTTATGATGCCATACATTTAAGCTATTGTATTTTTATGTAGGTTTGATGAAGTAGTATTTTTTTTAATTTTTTTTTAATTTTTAAATTTTTAAATATGGGTCCTCAAGTTTGGGAGGTTATTGACCTTTTGACCTATAGGTGTAGCCGCCAATGTATATAAACACATAAATAATGAAATAATATAATAACCAACCTTCAGAATGTTGGACCAGCTTGATGGTGAAGAGGCAGTGCGAGCGGGAACTATTAGCGTTGACGTTGGTGTGTGCGTACCTCAAGTTGGCACGACCGCGCACCAGCAGCGAGTACGCCTCCGTGGCGCTCCGCACGCACACCCAGCGCAGGTCCTGGAAGTTACAATATCTGCCTCACCGGTACAGAGAAAATATAACACTTATACTACTATAACACTATAATTCATAACAAATTACCATGAAAATGGAAGGAATAAGCAAACAGTTAGTGACTTCAAATTCCGAATATGTTTACGTTGTATATGTTGTCGTAGGAAGAATAATAATTATACTTTACCAAATATTTATATGCACAACATTAGAAGCTTCTCGCTCAACTCTATGCGGCATTGAAATATATTTAATTAATCGATGAAGTACATTCATACCTTTCAAAAATTGAGATTTTTTTAATTTTCGCAAAAATCATTAAGAATATATTTTTACCTTAAGGTAAGGCCGATGGTTTTTAGGCTGCATAATGCGCAGGCGCGGCGGCAGCACGGGGGGAGTGAGGTAGCGGGCGCAGCGTCGCGCAGCAGGTCGAAGGCCGCCTCGTTGTAGACCTCGGCGAAGGACACCCACACGCTGGCGTGAGTGCCGGCGCGCTGGCGCTGGTGCCATGCGCGGGAAGCTCGCGTTAGCGCCGTGCTCATGCGCCGGTACGCCACCAAACTCGCTGCCACTTCTTCTCCGCTGCGTTGGCTGATAGATTCTATTACCTTCATTCAACACCCCATTATTATAGTGAATGTTTACTGTTTTACACAATGTTTACTGCCAACATCAAACTGCCTATAGCATTCACACTGCAATTGTATTTATTTTATATTAGTTAAGTTTTTGGGTTACATTTTCAAAGTCAGGTCCTATGTTCTAGATTTATAGATAAATAATAAATTAAGTGATCACGAGAGATTAGTTTGAGGTGCTGAACTGAGGATAGAATCCCTCATCAAAACAATTTTTACTTGATAGTACAGTATTTCTAGCCCCAAAATGTAAAAGATATTGTTAAATAAAATAAAGTAAACTTACTGCAACTTCACTTTTCTGCTGCGAAACAGTCAGTTCTGGGAGAGCATCATCGTCGGTGGGCTTGAAGCGCGGCACGGCGTCTGGGCTCACTTGCGCAAACAGGAACTCCAGGCAGCGCGGGATCACCCCCGGCTGGCTGTCCGTTCCCATCAGGGAGTACGTCTTCCCCGAACCCGACGCTCCGTACGTCATCAGCGTAAAGTCTCGCCCCTCCACGAATCGCTGCAGTCGGTCCTTCACCATTTTGTTGAACACAGCGCCCTGGCTGCAGTCATGGAAAATGTGCGTAAACTTATACACCTCTGACTTGTGCCCCCCGCTGGTGGCGAGCGCCCCGTCCGACAGCAGGCGGTACGGCGCGGGGGGCGCGGGGGCGACCGGGAGCGGCTTGAGGCGCAGGTAGACGCGCAGCTGCGAGCGCTCGGCAGGGGGCGCGTCGTCCTCGAACAGGCGCTCCAGGCGCGTGCCGCGCGCGGGGCGCGGGCGCATGCGCGGGTCGGTGATGCTCGGGTCGCGCGCCTCCAGGAAGGAGCCCACGTCGCGCCGCATCGCGCTGCTCTCGTCCGATATGCTGGACGACTCCTCCGAGAGCGACATTGTCCTGCGACCGACCTTAGTTTTAAGAATAATCAATAAATAAATTAGTCAATTGCCAATGAGGACTTGGTTCAACATCTGGTTATGGTTGATTATAGCGAGTATATACCACTGGAAGACGTTGTTATAGAATTAGAGTTGAGGTTTGAGGCCGGTTTCTAAATTTGAGACGAGATCGGGACTCCGAATGGGTGTCAAGCGTTGCTATCAATATGGCTTTGGAAACGTTATGAATAATAATAAAACAAAATATAAAACAAAATGAACGCACCGTGAAATATTTACTCCAGTCAATACTTACACAAAATCAGAAAAATTATCCGAAATTATTGTCGTCGTGAAAAAAATTATGGCATTACGATTTTATAAATTATTTAATGTCGATAAACTCCACACCAATTAGGACAAAACAGTTTCTTAACGTTTACTTATAAATACAGCAATCAAAAAGCACTGATACAAGACAACACAGATAATATAGTACAAATAGTTATATTTTTGTTTTGATCGGGCCAGTAATTCTAAATTCCGTTCTTTTTCTCGTACGTCAAAAATTTGAATTGGTAACGGTTAAGCTTAGATAAATCAAGCATAAAACCAAAGAAAAACCACAAGAAATAAAATTATTGTCAGATTAAAGCTGCTACTGACGTGGCCGCCATCACGCCAATGCTAGCGGATGGGGAACCAACACCAACCTCCGCATCTAGGGAGTAGTTGGGGGAACCCATATAGCACTTATTGTTTTAAAATAATCTAATTTAAAAAATTCAAGAACAAATTAATTGAAAGTATCCAATTAATATTTTGTTTTATTTATTTATTTACAAAGTCAACACAGTAGTTACAGAGTATAATAATATACGATCTGGAACATTACTGGAAATAGTCTTAATTATAATGTTTGTAACAGTCAAATTGCTTCAACAATGAAACATGATTTTAATGAGCAGAGTTTACCAGAATCTAAATTATCCAATATTTCACCTGATATACAAGTGGTCAATCCAAATTCCTCCAAGTGGACTAAATATTTAGATAATAGTGAAACTCCCGCCTGCCCCATAGCCCTCCCAGCTGTGGTGGGCCCACCCCCGCCTGCAGTGGACCGACAATTGTCTGTAGTGAGCCGACCCCCACATGTAGTGAGCCGACCCCAGCTTGTAGTGAGCCGACCCCCGCCTGTAGTGAGTCGACCCCCGCCTGTAGTGAGTCGACCCCCGCCTGTAGTGAGTCGACCCCCGCCTGTAGTGAGCCGACCCCCACCTGTAGTGAGCCGACCCCAGCTTGTAGTGAGCCGACCCCCGCCTGTAGTGAGTCGACCCCCGCCTGTAGTGAGTCGACCCCCGCCTGTAGTGAGTCGACTCCCGCCTGTAGTGAGTAAACCACCGCTTCCCACAACTCATATTTGATTCCTTCTCCGACATTCTTTGGGTCTAGTGATAGATCGCCACCTTAATTGGTCCAAACACGTTGACAGTATTTGTAAAAAAGCCGCAGGCATTACAAACAAAACTCGTGAGAGCCGCCAAACCCACATGGGGTGCGTCGCCGGAGGTTATGCAGCAAATATACGTAGGTGCTGTAGAGCCTCTGATCACGTACGCTTCTAGCGTGTGGGTGGACGCGGTCAAGAAGAAAGTCAACCGGAAGAAACTGGACTCCATCCAAAGACAAATAGCCATCAGGTCATGCAAGGGATACAGAACAATCTCCCTGGTATCAGCCCAGGTTCTGAGTGGATTCATGCCACTCGACTTGAGGATCAGGGAGCTTGCAGAAGCTTACGAGGTGAAGAGAGCCTCACCCTTCAGGACTTGCCGCAGGACAGATTTTATCAGGGAGTAGGAGATTATTTCTCACTCCCTCATCCAGCGGAGCGCTACCCGATACATCACGGCTACGATGATCAGGTTCTGCCTGAGACGGCGCAGGACGAGTTGAGGATTTTCACAGATGGCAGTCTCTTGGACGGCAAAGTTGGTGCAGCGTTTGTACCATACGATGGCGTCAGAGAGCTGCCGTCGAGAAAACTGAAACTCGGAGACTTCTGCTCCGTATTTCAGGCGGAACTCTTTGCGATCAAAGAAGCTCTGATCTACGTAATGAAGAAGCCACCAAATAGATGGAAGAAAATAACGATCTTGACAGACAGCAAATCTGGCGTCCATGCAATAACTGACCGAAACCGGTCAACCCTATTGTAATGGACATCAGATCGGATATCCAGAAGCTACGGTGCAGACACCAAGACGTGTACACATCGGCTGGATAAGGGGACACTGCGGAATCCTCGGCAACGAAAAGGCTGACGAAAAGGCTCGGGAGGCCACTCTCAAGAAGACAGCCCCCGATTTCGCCAACTTTCCATTAAGTTTTGCCAAAAGGAAAATAAGAAGCAGGACCCTTCAAATCTGGAACGATCGTTATTTAAGCGAAACAACCGGACGAGTAACGAAAATGTTTTTCCCTAGTATTTACCATGCCTTTGATTTCAGGAAAATGCAGCAAGCTAGTTTCGAGCTCACCCAGATGCTTACGGGCCACGGTGGGTTCATGAGCTACCTACATCGCTTTAAGCTCTCCGAAATCGACAGCTGCCCATGCGACGATGAAAAACTCCCAAGATGTCCCTCACCTGTTGATGCATTGTCCCTTTTTCAGCTTTCAGAGGCAACAGCTGGAGGCGCGATGCAGAAGTCTTGGTGAGATCTAAGCAACATCCCATCGGTGATTGTTCACAAAGAACTCACACGAGAGGTAGTATCGTACATGGTCAAAATAAAGCAGGACATTGGTAGAATAAACCAACGTAGGGTTGAAAATGCCGAACACTCTCTTAGTGGAACGGAAGGCCTGTCGACTACTGTCAACAGGCCGGCTTCTCGTGAAGAGTTTTAAGTGGTTTCCTCTCACCATGAGCAAATGCTGAGAAGTTCCTGATTGGCCCACTTTAGAATATCCTTCCTGATCCCAACAAGCTAGATTTTAAATAAAAGCAGATTTTGAAAAAAAAAAAAATTCCTAATTTTGAATATAAACCTTGTACTTGTACATTAACCCCTAAAAAATAATGCAAGAA
Source organism: Micrasema minimum (assembly GCA_022494985.1). Classification (NCBI taxonomy): domain Eukaryota; kingdom Metazoa; phylum Arthropoda; class Insecta; order Trichoptera; family Brachycentridae; genus Micrasema; species Micrasema minimum. The sequence goes on along the minus strand of JAGVSP010003496.1, from coordinate 46,203 downwards.
AAAAAAAAAAAAAAAAAAAAAAAAAAAAACCTAAACCTAACCTAAAAACCTAACCTAACCTAACCTAACCTAACCTAACCTAACCTAACCTAACCTAACCTAACCTACCTAACCTAACCTAACCTAACCTAACCTAACTAACCTAACCTAAAACCTAACCTAACCTAACCTAAACCTAAACCTAACCTAACCTAACCTAACCTAACCTAAACCTAACCTAAACTCCAATTTGCTGAGGACAAAACTAATGCGATGTTCTAACCAGAAGAAAGGACCCCAAACCAGTAATTCACATGAATGGAGTCCAAACCTTACCTAACCACAACCTAGGTTTTGGGTCTAGTGATAGATCGCCACCTTAATTGGTCCAAACACGTTGACAGTATTTGTAAAAAAAAGCCGCAGGCATTACAAACAAACTCGTGAGAGCCGCCAAACCCACATGGGTGCGTCGCCGGAGGTTATGCAGCAAATATACGTAGGTGCTGTAGAGCCTCTGATCACGTACGCTTCTAGCGTGTGGGTGGACGCGGTCAAGAAGAAAGTCAACCGGAAGAAACTGGACTCCATCCAAAGACAAATAGCCATCAGGTCATGCAAGGGATACAGAACAATCTCCCTGGTATCAGCCCAGGTTCTGAGTGGATTCATGCCACTCGACTTGAGGGATCAGGGAGCTTGCAGAAGCTTACGAGGTGAAGAAGAAGAACTCAGGACTTGCCGCTTACGGACTTGCCGCAGGACAGATTTTATCAGGGAGTAGGAGATTATTTCTCACTCCCTCATCCAGCGGAGCGCTACCCGATACATCACGGCTACGATGATCAGGTTCTGCCTGAGACGGCGCAGGACGAGTTGAGGATTTTCACAGATGGCAGTCTCTTGGACGGCAAAGTTGGTGCAGCGTTTGTACCATACGATGGCGTCAGAGAGCTGCCGTCGAGAAAACTGAAACTCGGAGACTTCTGCTCCGTATTTCAGGCGGAACTCTTTGCGATCAAAGAAGCTCTGATCTACGTAATGAAGAAGCCACCAAATAGATGGAAGAAAATAACGATCTTGACAGACAGCAAATCTGGCGTCCATGCAATAACTGACCGAAACTCGGTCAACCCTATTGTAATGGACATCAGATCGGATATCCAGAAGCTACGGTGCAGACACCAAGACGTGTACATCGGCTGGATAAGGGGACACTGCGGA
>JAGVSP010003496.1:0-40000 GCA_022494985.1 Micrasema minimum | reverse complement strand
GAAATCAAAAGTTAACGGCCGCTTCCGGGCGTGGGTCGATTGCATCGATTTTTTTTTTCGATTTGATCGATTTGCGTCGATTGATCTCGAAATGCTTTCGGGTCAAAAGATGAGGTCAAAAAGGTCAAGTTGAATGGTCAAGTCATTTTTGGATCAAAGGTCATCCTAATGGTTTTCGACGCTTTTTCGATTTTTCGAGAGAAATCGACGCAATGACTGTAATTTTCGGAAGGTCAAGGTCACAACGGCCGGCGCGAATCCAAAATTTTACCCAAAGGGTCGAAAACGACCCAACGCCCCCAAGGCGTCTCTGCCGGCTCGAGTCGACCCGGACTAACGTTGATGCCGTTTTGTACGGACGGCAATCTACGCAAAGGATCTTTGAATCCGGTTGGGCTGCGATGCCGGTAAGTGGGTCGTTTTGGGGTTGAAAGGTTTTTTTTTCAAGGTCGTTTATCTCAAAACAGTATTCTTATATTTCCGCGACATTCGCGCCACCTACGGGACCGGCTGAAAGCTCAATTTTAAAATACTAAAAAATTTCAAAACACTTAAAAAAAAAAAAAAAAAAAAAAAAAAAAAAAAAAAACGAGGATTTCAAAGTATGTATGTTGGGCATTCAACCCATCGTTGGGCGCCTTTGTTAGGCTCCACGTTAGACGCCTTTGATTTTTTATTAAAAACAAATACCTAGTGTACCCAAGGTGTCTCCGCCGCATCGAGACCTAGAGAAAAGGACCGCTTTTTTGTAAGGCCTTTATGACAACCGTTCAAGTCCGGTTGGGCTCAGACGGCGCCAAGTGAGTCATTTCAGGTTCGAAAGGTTTTTTGTCAATCTCGGAATCTGCCGATTACGTTATTGGGTTTTTTAACTCAATTTGGTGGAGTCTAAGGTTAGATTATGTTTATTGAGTTCTAAATTATTCTTTGCTTTTATAAGTCAAAAAATTCTGCCATAACTAAAAAAATTTCAATCTCCGCCGCTTAGCGTTATGAGGCCTTGACTAAATTTAGTGCTAGCCTAACTTACTTTACGTTAACTATGAGAGCAAGGCATGTTCTATAAATGAAAATAAATTTCTTACGTTTTAAGGTTACAAAAGGAAATTTATATCTTATAACCCCTATATTAAAATAAGATTTTAAAAAAAATATCCGTTTATTAGGTTAGTAGCAATGCGCTATACGTTTCATGGTTGACAGTAAACTTATCTGCGATCTGTGATTGACAGTTGACAGAACACAAAACAGCAGTAGAGTGTATTATCTTTGACAGCAGTAAAATAATTTTAAACACAGCAAAATGGGTTAGGTTTCATGGTTAGTAAACTTATCTGCGATCTGTATTATCTATGCGGGTTAGCAAACGTGTTAGTCGTGTTGGGACTTGTACTATATTACTATAAGGCAAGTATTACGACGTGTTTTGTTTTCATATAGAGGCCCAGGCCCCAGTCAACAAAAACAAACAGTATGGGTTTACAGTATTGCAAAATGACAAATTAATGACTTAGCTATTTGCTAAAATGTCATTTTTAAATGCTTAATTTTAATGTTGAATTCAGTCTCGAAATAGAAACGTATAACTGAAATACACAGTCCTTAAAATATAGCTTCATTAGAATGACAGTAGTTCTTTGAACTAGCCATTCTAGTAAGTCTTTAGTCCGAATAAGGATTGGAAAATGGAAGGACTTACCAGAACTGGATCTCAACTGGGGCGGGAAACGACGATGAAGGACCACCAGGAAGGGCAAAGTATCCTGGGATACCCTGGAAACACCACGTTGAACTGACGCGGTGGGACAAAAACGAGGGGCACAGCGCACTATAACTCACTTTCACCGAGGGGGATTTGGGAATCGGTTGCTGGGAAGTCGGAGAGGGATGGCGAGTATGACGAGGGGATTTTGGTGGAAAAGAACGAAGGAAGATCAGGTATTGGAGTTCACGAAAAGGATGGATGTTGCGAAGTCAGAGTAATGTTGCTGCGCTGCGGATTTTCGAGACTGAATCCGCATTGGAAAACAGGTGACAATAAAAGCCATTTTGTAGCACCTTGAACTTAATATAAAAAATCTGCTAAAAAAAGGATTAAAACAATTCATATAGTTTGACAGCTGTGATTTAATCAAGCTGTGTTTTATATGTATACTGAAGACATATATGTAGTGAAGTAATTTAAACACTGTGGTGTACCCATACCATTAGTCTGAAAGTTATGTCTGTTCCTAAAGGCTGCTAGAATACGAGAGAACGCGCTCGGCTCTCGGCACAGCGCGTCTGAGCTGGGCCACGCCTCCTGGCCCAGGTGACTCCTAGTGGACAAAATTCTAGCCACCTCATCATGCTAAATATAAATGAGTATGTAACCTGTGGGGTCACCTGGAGTATGTAACCTGTGGGGTCACCTGGAGTATGTAACCTGTGGGGTCACCTGGAGTATGTAACCTGTGGGGTCACCTGGAGTATGTAACCTGTGGGGTCACCTGGAGTATGTAACCTGTGGGGTCACCTGGAGTATGTAAACCTGTATGGTGGGGCCACTTTTATTCATCCGAGTAATATAAGAAGACCCTTTTAAGCGCACTTTATACAGGATAAAAAACTGTACACTTTCTTGTCCAGTTTCTTGTTCAGAAAACTGTACAGTCTGTCTAAAGACACGGTAAATTTGTATATTTTTAAAGCCCTATCCTTATTTATTATCGTATGTTTACACTCGGGAAATTAATAATATAGCTAGTTATGTAAATTAATTTTTTATTTACACTCACTTGCTGTTTTACCTCGCGCCGGTGAGTGCCTTCTACTCTCATCTGTGCATGTCCTTACAGCATTTTTTCTGTCATCCATTGTATTGTGCTTTGTGTTCTCTTGTCATTGCGTTCGGCCTTTAGAATCAGTATTTTCATATTAAAGTCGTTTTAAACTCACGTTTTAATATAAAATTAAATTCGTTTGGTCATCGTTTTAGTGCTTAAATTCAGTTTGTTTTTTGTCATCGTCTATTAGTGCGTTTTAATAAAATTAAATTCGTTCTCAAATTTATTATTATTTTTTAATTTTTTTTTTTTTTTTTATCGTTTATTAAAATGGTTCTTAGAACCCCCCCACGGAGAACTAAAAAAGATCCTCCCGATAGGTCGTTTCAAGAAGGTCCACTTCCTCCGCTTTCTCCGATACCTTCAACGTCAAAAAAGGTCGACTCTGTTGACGAGGAATGTGTTGAAGGGCAAATTTTAGACATCGACCTTATAACTTCCCCCACGGAAAATATAAAATCCAAAGCAGAACAGGCAATTCGTGCTCTTTCTAATAGTGGCAATATCAAAAGTTCTATCAAAACCGAAATTAAAGATTGCCTCAAAGCAATCCTTATCGCAAACTCAGCCATCGCCGCTGAGGCTTCAGCGACGAAAATTCGCTTTGAAGCTGAATCACTTAAAGCCCAACTTTTGTACACTGAGCAGGCTCTGGTACAAGAGGTTAGACATAACACGGCTCAGACTACACTTAAAGCCCATGCTTACACGACTCATCGCTCCACATTAACCTCTGCTTCCATTAGTTATGCTAATATTGCAGCAACAAATTCTAAGCCAGAAAATGGTCTCTCCGTAGAACCGACTGCGCTGAAACCCAAAACACGGCATGCGGTAGTCATTCAAGGGAAAATTCCTACAGCCAGTGAGGTTCTGGAAAAAACCGTCAAAGGTAGCATAGACGTAGCATCATTAGGCGTTGGTGTTAGATCTATAAAGAAGACCGTTAACAATAAGCTCATAATTCAATGCGACACTGAAGAGCAGTGTCAAAAACTCTCAACAGAAATCGCGAAGAATAAAGAGCTTGTTGTTCAAAACGGCACAAAGATAAGGCCAAAAGTAATTCTCAAAGGCGTTGACGCGGAGTTTACAAAAGAACAAATTGTTGAGGGCCTATTTAAACAGAATAACATATCTTCACACCTAACGGCAGAATGTAAGGCAGCAGTGCTTTTCACTTTGCCATACAAAAAAGATAACAGCCGCAAATGTGCTGTCATTGCGGTTCAGCCGGAAATCTGGACCCATCTCAATGAGTTGGGACTAATCAATATAGGTTACGCCAAAGTAGGGGTAGCCGAATATATCTGTGCCAGAAATGCATGAGCTACGGACACTCCGTGGCTCACTGCAAAAATAAAGAAGTATGTTGGAAGTGCGGTGGAGAACACCGCGCAGCTCAATGCACTGAAAACACCAACACCACCAAATGCAACAACTGCACTTTAGTCAACAGGCTTTACAAAACTAATACCCCAACTAATCATAAAGCTCAGTCATTAGAGTGCCCGGCGCACCAAAGACAAATTTCGAGATACAGGAACATGGTTGACTATGGCCAGTAAACCCCTCAAAATCATTAAAGTTGCTCAGGCTAATCTCCAAAGATGCGAGTCAGCCACCGTCTCGTTTCTCAAAGAGGCAATGGAACAAAGTTGTGATATTGCTCTCATACAAGAACCGTACGTTGGAAGCACCGGTAAAATTAACAAGTCCACGTATGGAGGAAAAATATTCCAAAAACATGGCTTCAATTTCCCGGTCAAGGCTGCCATAATAATATTCAACCAAAAACTTTCTAATACCTGCATATTATTAGACAAATATAGTAATAACGCAAATTTGTTCATTGAAACAACGACGACGGCTTATTCGCAACCTCTGGTAATCGGATCTCTTTACTTTTCACCGAGTGAAGACATCGACTCTTGCCTGAGTAAATTTAACGCCCTTACTAGCGACAAAGGCCAAAGTAGAATTATAATTGGTGCAGATGCAAATTCTAAGAGCATCTGGTGGGGGAGCGACAGAACAGACAAGAGAGGCGATAAAGTTACTGATTTTATTTCTCAAAAAAGCAACTTCACGTGGTCAATACGGGTAATATTTCCCCACTTTTGAAACCACAAGAGGCAGCGATCTATTACAAAGCGTCATAGATATCACTATCTGCACTTCTTCTAACATGATCGGCATAGTCGATAGATGGATGGTTGATCGAGAGATTGCAGCACTGTCAGACCACAACGGAATCACATTTAACCTTATATTTGAAACACTTTTAAAACAGTAAAGATAACGTAGATACTACATTTTTATATAAAACCAGCAAAGCAAACTGGACAAAATTTAGCTCAACTTTTACAAATATTTTAAAAGAAAAGGGTCTATCCTCACTAGATATTGATTTAAATAACGAACAGAGTGTCTTAAATAGACAAGTCAGTAAATATACAGACGCAATCTCTGAAACTTGTCGCTCGTCGATACCCACAATCAAAACTGCGCCCCATAAAAAATGTCCATGGTGGACAACTGAATTAACTGAATTGAAAAAAGATGTCGTTAAAGCCAAACGGAAACTAGTAAACTCAGCCACCAGCTGGAGAGTAAATGTAACATTGCCAGCTTATCTAGAATTGAGACAAAAATATAAAGACTTGACCACGTTATCTAAAATCCAAAGCTGGAAAAATTTTTGTTCAATACAATCAAAAGAAACCACGTGGTCTTCAGTGCAAAGAATACTAAAATCAACTCAATATCGCCCCCCAGAAACTCTTAAGTTCTACAATAAACAAACCATCTCAGCGCAAGAGTCGGCAACCGAACTCCTTAATCATTTCTTCCCCCATGACTCTATGTCCCATGAATCAGCTGAGCAGCTTATGATTAGGAAAAATGAAGAAGCAGCGCTTTTTGAAAATAATGACGTACTATTTACTGAATTAGAAATAAGGAAAACACTTTTAGAACTAGATTCCAAAAAAGCACCGGGACGTGATCATTTCACTGCAGATATATGCCAGATGGCGTTTAAATGCCATCCCAAAATCCTGATCAGCATATTCAATGCATGTTTAAGACTGGGATGTTTTCCACCAATGTGGAAAATGGCAAGAATAAAAGTTATTCCTAAACCAGGTAAAGAAGACTACGGTAACGTCACTTCCTATAGACCAATAGGATTATTACCCGTTTTGGAGAAAGTCCTTGAAAAATTTTTAATTAAAAGAATTTCATGGCATTTTAATAAATTTAAAAAATTGAGTCCTCGACAATACGGTTTCACTCGACAAAAGAGTACAGAGGATGACATGATTGATGCAGTATCACGTATGCGTCATATCTCTTGACATTAAAGGGGCGTTTGACAATGCCTGGTGGCCTCACATACTCCAGCAACTAGCGCGACTTGACTGCCCTCTAAACATATTTAACGTGTTTAAAGACTATCTTTCAAATAGGATGGTAGAAATCAAATATGCAGGCGCCAGCTCAAAGAAAAGCTCCAACAAAGGTTGCATACAGGGATCTGCTTGCGGCCCGGTGCTTTGGAATATCGTCCTAGACGAACTTTTACAAAGTACATATCACTGCAATGCTCATATACAAGCATTTGCAGATGATGTTCTACTAGTTATTAAACACAAAGACATAAACGACCTGGAGACCATTACAAATGAAACACTCTCCTCAGTCACAAAGTGGGGAGATAAAGTCAAATTGAAATTTTCAGAGGAAAAAACTAATGCCCTTTTCATAACCAAACGCAGTAAGGCGCAGGCACCCTGCCTCTTTATGAACGGGAAAAGAATTAACTTCGTAAAAGACTGTAAAGTTCTAGGCGTAGTGTTAGATGAAAATCTTAATTGGAGTAAACATGTAGATATGGTAACTAAAAAAGCAGCTAATATTGCTAAAAAATTAACATTCATGGCAAAGCCTACATGGGGACTTAAACCCGAAATACTGCGTACAATTTACACAGGGGTAGTGGAACCGATAATCACGTATGCTGCGGCTGTGTGGTCGGAGGCGGCAAAAAGGAAAAACACACAGGCGAAATTAAATAGAGTACAGAGATCTATGGGGAATAAGAATATGCAAAGCATACCGCACCGTTTCTCTTACATCCGTGCAGGCGATCGCCAGACTGATCCCACTGGACTTAAAAGTAAAAGAGCTGAGAGAAATCTATAATACAAAGAAAAATCTCACCAGTACTAATAGACCAAACGATCAGAAATACCAAGGAAGGATCGCTTACACAGAACTGCCGCATCCGAGCGAGCAAATCGGTGAAATCACCAGCTACCCAGACTCGTACAGCAGACTCGAATTTCCAGGTGAAGAGATTGACATATATACGGATGGTAGTAAGGCTGAAGGAAAAGAAGGAGCAGCTTTCGCCGTGTTTAATAATGGCGGAGAAGTACCTACACAGCAAGAAGCTTCCCATGGCTGATTACTGCTCGGTATTCCAAGCCGAACTCTTCGCCATTATGAAAGCCTTAGACTGGGTCTCTAGCAAGACGAGCAACTGGAAGACAGTCAACTTGTTGTCTGATTCTAGAAGCTCCGTTCAAGCACTGAAGACGGGGCTCCCGACAATCCGATGGTGTTCTACATCCAAGAGTCATCTCGGAACTTAAAATCCAAAGGCATTCATTGCAAATTTATGTGGATTCGAGGTCACAACGGACTTGCAGGAAATGAAAGAGCTGATGAATTAGCTAAGAGCGCGGCCCTAAACGTAAAAACCGCAAAGCTTTACAATGAGTTCCCACTTAGTTACGCCAAAAAAGTATTAAGAAGCTTGAGCATCACACCTTATGGGAAGAGCGATACCAACTGAGCACCACTGGTGCTGGAATAAAATACTTTTCCAGACACTGGAAGAGTGCAAAAATTTTGGAAAATCAAACACGCCTACATTCGAGTCAACTCAAATATTAACTAGACTGGAGCCACACTCTCCTATCTCCATAGGTTTAAATTAAAAGATAATCCTTCATGTCCGTGCGACACACACAGACGGAGCAAAGCGTCGAGCATCTGTTGTTTCACTGCCCCATGTAAGCTATAGAAAGGTTTACATTTCAAAAAGAATGCGAAAGACTTGATGCTCCAATTGAAGATTTCTCAAAAGTACTACAAAATAGCATACTCTCCAGGACGTTTGTGTGCTTTGCTAAATTAATTATAGATAAAATAAGACCTATGAATAAGTAAAGAGGCTGGCACTCGATACTTGTCATAAACTGTGATACAATTAAAACTGTGATAAAAAGTAACCACCGGTTGATATTCATAGTCAGTTGTGTTAAGTTTATGGGGAAGCTTGTATCAGCGTTCAATACATCTGCAAATGGTGTAGAGAGTTCTCCGATAAGCGCACAGACATCTACGATGAGCAAAAAAGCGGAAGGCCATCGATCTCGGACGAAGTTGTGTCGAAGATTGAGCGAATTCTGTTGGAAGATCGAAGGATAATGATTTGGGAACTGGCTACCCGAGTTCCTGAGGTTTGTGAAAAAATAATCCACACGATTTTGACTAAAAGGTTATGTTATCACAAGGTGTGTGAAACCCACAAAGCCAAACGCGTCACTTGTGCCCAGAAGTTTCTTCGAGAATGCGCCGAGAATACCGAAAATTTCTTAGACTCCATTGTTACCGGAGATGAAACGTGGTGTCACTACGTCACCCCGGAAACAAAACAACAATCGCGACAATGGCGCCCATACCGGATCGCCTAAACCGAAGAAGTTCAAGCAAACGCTATCCGCAGGGAAAGTGATGGTTACTGTCTTTTGGGACCGTAAGGGCGTCCTGCTTGTTGAGTTTATTACTCGAGGGACCACAATAAATTCGTAAAATTATTGTGAGACCTTGAAAAAACTCAGAAGAGCCATCTAAAATCGCCGGAGAGGAATCCTGACGAAAGGCGTTAGACTGCACCACGACAATGCGCGCCCGCACGTCTCTCGCCAAACCACGGATTTAAACGAAAATTTTTGGCTGGAATCTCGTTGAACAGGCTCCCTACAGCCTTGATCTTGCACCAAGTGACTTCCACTTGTTTCAAAAATTAAAGCAACACTTGGGTGGACAACGTTTCGAGACTCATGAATGAGTGCAGGAAGCGGTCACCAAATTCCTCCACGGACTGGCGGAGGAGTTTTTTGAAGCTGGATTCCAAAAGTGGATTTGTCGTCCACAAAAATGCGTTGAAAAATCTAATGATTATGTAGAAAAATAGCTAAGAAATTAAGCTTTCCAGTGATGTATTTTTCAGTTCAAATAAAAAATGCCTTACACCTGAAAAAAAATTGAGAACCTTACTTTTTACACAACCCTAGTATTTACAGCTCACTAGAGCTGCACGAGGTACGTTTGATTAAATCCATACATTTTGAAAAGTCCATTAATATATTATTATGTAACGTTATTATTTACCGGTAATTACGTTTGCAGCAAGTATATGGAGTGTACCAATCCAATGCCCTATGCACCAGTGGGTGCGGATAAGGGAAAGTAGTGGTAGTAGTAGTAGTAGTATATATATGGGGATCAGCATTAAATAATGAAAGGAATATTATATTTGCAATACAGATACGTAAAGGATACATAACTTTATCGTATTTCACTGTTCTTGTAATGGCGGATATTAAGCCAATAGATCTAGAAATAATTTGGTATACAGAGTACAGACGTACAGAGGGAATACCAAGCTGGGAAATGAATGTTCAGTTTCCCAAGCGGAGCTAATAGCCGTTGAACGGGTAATCTCGAGGATCGATAAACGATTAAATCATCCAACAAATGTGGATATCAACACTACACTACAGTCTGTTACAGTATGTCCGGGCTGCAGGCACTTACTCGTAAATGTGTATCTTCTACCAACAATATCCTCATTATAAAACACATGAAAATAATCTGAAAACTCGTAATATTCTTATAACGTTTAATTGGATCAAAGCACGTGTTAAGAAAATAAACGAATTAGCTAAAGCCACAACAAAAATTAAAGTTAGACCGACTTTCGAAGAAATTCCAAACAGTTATCTAGTTTTTTTTGCTGTAGGTAACTCTCCAAAAAAGAGGCGTGCTCACTGCTCACTTACTTGGAGAGAGATTTATACATTCTATTTTAATATTCCGTAATTTTAAATAAATACTTTGTTCTCAAAATCACATTTTAAGATTATGTCTTAATTGTCTTTTTTCGTATTATGTTTTCTATATTAGTAACTTGAAACATTGATAAATATTATGTCTGTGTCAAAAAGTCGACGGCTTTTTTTATTATTATTTTACTTGATTGGTACCTCTCAAACAAATTCAATCCTTTATTGAAAATTACCACATCCGGTATTCGTAAGAGTTTTCCGTAAAAAGTTATTTTGCAAACCGCGCGTTCAAATCTCTTTTACGGCTATTTTTATTTACATGATAATCGTTTTGCCTACTTTCAGGCGTAAACTCAAACGCAATAGTGTTTAGTGATTTGTCTATGTTTTATATTATACTTATAATCATCTGACGAAACCATTCACTGTCAAGGCAAGTAGAATAGTTCATGTTAAGGTACATAATAAATAATAGTATTAATAGTATTCCTATATCCTAGTAGTCATCATCATCAGTAGTTAGTAGCACATAATACCTATGTGTGTATATTTGAATATCTGATCTCCGACAGACTGCGCTTTGTCGCTTTAAATTCTCCTTTACTTCTCACGTAAGTCATGGTGCATTGGGCACTTTATTTATACCAATACTTTCGCCATTGGAAATTATTTATGAATTCACCTTTGCCTTTTGTAAACACATATGGATTAATTTTTTTTTTTTTAATATTCATTACGTACATAAATATTACAAATTTTACTATGTATGTATCTGTTAGTAGATATTAATTTGCCCCTCGCTTTACTGGGTAGAATATTATCATATGAAATAATATTATGGGTCCATACAGTTCGTCATATTATAATGAATGACGTGGCGTAGCGTGACGTGCCGTGGCGTGGCGTGCCGTGGCGTGGCGTGGCGTGGCGTGGCGTGGCGTGGCGTGGCGTGGCGTGGCGTGGCGTGGCGTGGCGTGGCGTGGCGTGGCGTGGCGTGGCGTGGCGTGGCGTGGCGTGGTGCAGCGTGGCGTGGCGTGGCGTGGCGTGGCGTGGTGGTGGCGTGGCGTGGCGTGGCGTGGCGTGGCGTGGCGTGGTGCAGCGTGGAATGGCGTGGCGTGGCGTGGTTGGCGCGGCTATATTTTGCGTAAATATTCAGGATAATGATGAAGTAGTTGTAAGTTTGAGTATATTTTTCAGGGTATTTCAGGATCGCTATTTCCCTTACTGCCGGCGCCGGGTGCGGGGCGGGGCGGGGCGGGGCGGGGCGGGGTGGCGGTGGAGCCCGGGCCGCCCGCCGCCCGCCGCCGCCAGTGGCTGCCGGGCCGCGCGCGCTGCCGCTCGTATCTCGCGCCTCCGCCGTGTTCCGTGTTCCGTGTTCCGTGTGCCGTGTACCGAGTACCGATTACTCCCGAACACCGACCGTCTAGTGACCGGACCGTAGTAAACAAACCCCACGTGTTTCCCGAACATTTCCCGCCGTTGTACATTTTCCGACCAAATATCTGCTATTTTTGAGGTATTTGATTATTATTATTTTACTTTCTTAACCTACTTGTTTTTATTTATTCTTTACTGTGAATACTATAACATTTTAACGATAAATTTGAAATATTCCTGATCTTACACCTATAAAGTCTGTAATGCGATATTTAAAGCAGTTTTTTTCATCCAATTTAATTAGTGGCAAACAAGCCAGAACCAATAACGATGGAAAAAATCTACTTATAATTCCAAATAATTTTCACTTGAATGGGAGATGATTGAAATATCCTATTGATTGAAATAATAAATCATATCCATTATCCATGGTGGCGATTTTCAGTTAATCGTCAGTACTTTACTTTACTACGATTTCATCCCCATTTAATTAATTAGTAGTTTTCAACTAAATTTCAGCATTTTGCATAACTAAAACATATTTTTACGTTTTATTGAAATATATAATAAACTTGTACCTACATTTGTTTTTAATTTACCGTCACTTTTATATGTACCGAATAATATACAAAATGAGGACTTTCCGTTTTCTTTCTTAAATCGGTCTTGACAATAACTATTAAAATATAGTAATATATAAGTAGGTAAATGTAATCATTTGATTAAAAAAAATTATTGACATTACTTGGTGGAATTCCATGATTAAATTATTTATATAAAACTAATTGAAGTTAAATAAAAAAAAACTTGCTATAATTTATTTTGTAAAAATATTTATACTTTTGTCTTGTACAACACGTTACCAGTCTGAAGACGCCCGTTACAGGGTGAAAGCGCTAATTGGTCAAAATAAATAATAGTGGAAGTGTACCAGTTATTTTTTTTAAAACTTTAATTAGATATTATGTTAATAATGTGATAATTGTTTCTTAGCTTAGTGGCAGTGAATAAATGCGGAATATTGTTTAGAATTGAATAAGTTGTAATTTACTAATATTATAATAATTTCAATGGTAATTCTGATTAAAAAATCATCTTCAGCTCGTTTTGGTAGCTAAGATGTCAACTAGCTTACGAGGTAAGTGACTCAAATAAGGCCTACCTTATTTTTTTATTTCTAACTAGCGGGTTTATAATAACAATGCACTGGTAATTTGAAATACTTATATTTATCTTTGTAATAAATGAAACAAAATATGGCTGTTAGTTAATGTACACGCACACATCTACAAACATTGGCGGCCATTTGAAATCGTGAAGCGGGAAATTTAAAAAATAGGCCTTATTAGGACAAAGGCTTTATTTGGGTCACCTACCATATTACAATAGTTATTTTATTTGTTAGATTTTTTAAAACTCTTTTAGTATGAATTTTGAAGTAATATGTTTTGTCCGCCTTGTGGTGTAGTTAGATCGTTGGGCTTTCATGCGTGAAGTTGCGGGTTCAATTCCTGAAGGGCAGAGTTCGATGTGAGATATTTATTTGATTTCGCATTAAAATAGTTGAAATGAATAGTTTCGACTGGCGCTGTAACGTAATATTGTTCGTTGAACAAATGATCAAGATTCACTGGTCTTGGTGATGAACTTGGTGGTGGACACGGGAAAGTAGTACCTAGTGGCTAGGTATGTTTGTATCAACTTCTTATCAACATACTCGTACAATATATTATGTAGGTATGTGTATCTTATATTCAATTTTTACTTCATTTCGATCTTGATGCAATTATTTTATGCAGTCGATTGTCAACAGTATGCAGTAGGTAGTTGAGTGCGAGTACATTTTTTATTAAATTGTGTTTTTGCTCTTTTCGAGAAGGATAAACATGTTACCATAGTAAAAGCACCCGTTGAATAAGAAAGACTAATTAGCATTATAACGAATATATTACGATTAAACAGAGATATCTCGATATCTTCGAACATGTTTAGTGAATAAAATGTAAAGTTATCATTTAGCATTGGAAATGTCTTGTTTCAGTGTTTTGTCCGTTTTTTCCAGATGAGATAATGAAACGACTAGAAATGTGTCCGCCTAGAGGCAAGTAGCAGCAGCAGCATGTGCCAGTGCGACGCGCGGCGCCACCAGCCAGGGGCGTGAGGCCTGCAGGGCGCGAGCCCCCCTCGTACCGCACCCCGCACCGCGCACCCCGCACCCCGCACCCCGCACCGCCGCCATGGGCCTGCAGAGGGCAGTGTGGTTCTTGTTCTTCAAGCTCCTCCTCTTCCAGACCCTCCTAGTGTGGTGCAACGCCAGACTTATTTCCGTAAATAACAATAATTTTTACAATGGAGGTGACTTTTCGGATAACTACAATAATAAAAAAATTTTGAGTGATTCCTTCGAAACGAACGACGTTCGGTCATTTTTCACTTACGATCCCCCCCCTCCCCCCGCGGCGGAGGGGGTGACGGAGCCCCCGCGGACCGACGAGGAAGCGCCGACCTCCGCCGTCGCTAACCTGACGCTCGCAGTCCAGCCGTCCGCTGCCGTCGGGAACCTGACGGAGGAATCCAGTGAGGACTCTGATGAAAATATTTTAGGTGAGTCTACAGTCACTGTTTATACTGACAACATAATTATCTTTGTAAGATTATTTGTGAAGATTCACCTCCGTAATTTTGTGACTGACAAAAGAGTCCATAGTAGAATCAAACTGTAAAACTACAATTCTTTTCCTAAAAAGGATGTTTATGATTCTGAAGGATTTTTTTTGAGGTCACCAACACCAAATCCAGAAAATCATCTTCAAACTACGACAGAACTTTCTATTTGTTAGCCGATAGGAGCTTCTTCATATTCTCTTCCAGGCCTGTTCTTCGTTTGAAGAACAGTATTTAGTATTTACTGATGACGATACAAACAAAAATATGTCAATTTCGATCCATCATCACGCACCGGTCCATTTGATTCCACAACACCTTATTTCATGTTCTAATGCACACAATTCGTAATATATTTTTGAAATGAAATAATCAATTTATTCCTGTTTATTTCCTTCACATAACAATGGCTTCCTTCTTGTAAAACGTAACTAGGGATATAAAGACTTTAACACTGTCACTGCCACTAATACTCGTAGCGTTAGCGAGGTGTTCGGTTAGGGGTTAGGTAGTTCCCGACTAGATTCATTTATCCATCTTTAGGGTGACACTTTTAAAATTTGCTTTGTTACATCAGTAAATTTTTTAAAGATCTTTGTTAACCATTTACAGTATCATCATCATACCATATCCGCTCCCTATGTGGAGCATATGGAATCCACAATCCATTTACAGTACCAAATATTATTTTTTTAAGCGGTAACATTTGACCCACCCACAGTGTTCTTTTCTTACGATTTTTTTTACAGTTGATCCTCGCTAATTAAGAAAAATAATTTTAGTATGTAGTTTCACGTTGATTTTACACAAAATAAATTTATGCAATATTATGAAATTTGCACATATTTCAACTTGCTTATAAGCATGTTGAAATTATATAAAAGCTCGAGTGAATTAAATTGAAAATGTCAATTAAAATTAAAGGCTTATCTCAATTTATTCAGAATCAATCATTATATTTGCGAGTAAAAACATTTCTTCTTCTTGCGCCGCGTTCGCTCCTATGTGGAGCATGTGGACATCACTAGATCCCTCCAGGAGACCCTGTCACCAGCCAGCTCTATCGCCTCCTCCCACGGCAGGCTCGCATCCATCAGCTCCGCCGAATACATCCGTAGGATGGTCATCGGCGGTCTGCCAGGTTTTATAGCTCGTTAAAAAAAATTACGAGCTATAAAATCAATAACTGTTTACAACCACTTTCAATTCATAAAAGGGAGGGTCCGATGCCTTGCAGGAAACCCGCTTGCACAGCGCGGGTGTAAACTGTGCGCCTCTCGATTTAATAATAATAATAATAAACATTTATTCCAAACCTTGAGGTGGGGAGTGCAAGCCTCTAAGGTTCATTTAAAAAACAAAAATGATTACTGAATAAGAATTTAACCAAATTTAAAAATAAATTAAAACAATATACGTCTGCTTATCTTAAAAAGAAATAATCAGAATCCTTGCATCCCGGGGGAGTTAAGATTGTTCTGGGGGCCGTGGCTGGGAGGGGGCGCGGGGCGGCGAGAGACAGAGAGAGCGGCCCATACTTGACAATGATGGAGTTTCACTTTTAAGAAACCAGGTTTCTTGTAACATTATAAAGTCAAAATCAGTACATAATTTAAGCTTAGACTATGATGTTCTCTGCGTAATCTATACACGATATTAGTGTGAAAGCACTAAAAATAAAAAATACAAATAAACAAAAGGGTTTTGAATTGGTATATGTCCACAAATGTTTACAATTAGTGCGCAATGAGTTTTCGATTAAACAATATACTAAAACCGCTGGGAATCAGGCACTTTTTATTTTATCTCTGGCCATATTTCGTGGAACTTTCGTATTATAAACAGTTTCAAACTACAACCTTTTTAAATATCGCGCATTTTTTTTCGACGAATTTTCAGTTCTGTAAATGTAAAGAATTGTGTTCAGTTTCTATGCAGATACTAAAGATTGTATTACATACAGTTACATGTACGTACAGCTTGCACTGTACTGTAGATATCGGAGAATCATGATGTGTATACAGACTACAGACACATTACAACTAATGTAATTTGCTTTATTGACTGGAATAAAACACACCGTGAAGTTGACAAACAACAAACATTTGTTGGAAGTTGGAAGTTGAAAGCGACGTCAGCGCAGCCACCTAAGTCAACACTCAACACTACTCTTCTACTACGAATCTAGTTCCCGAGACTGACTCTGTCTTTACGTACTTTTCTTGCTAAAACTTCTGTTCCCACTTATATCACTATATGCTCGTTATTTATTACATTTACACTTCTTATTACTTTCAACAGACATGTTAATATGTACAAAAATTAGTTTCATTTTATTATTCATGTTTTAAACATTGACTTGGTCTATTATATCTCGATACTTACGAGTAAATCTTGCGGTGATAAATAATAATTATTGTAAATACCTATAAAAAAATGGTCTAAATTTAACACTATGTTGTATCTTACTTAATTGCAATATACGTACATACTTAGTTTGCAAAGTTTCTTTTTAACTTATTTGTTTTCTATGATGTATCTTATTTCTTAATTTCTGTGTATTTATTTGATGACAATGTATCTTTCTTCATTTCTAAGCAATTTTGTTTATTTTGTTGAAATATAATGTTATTTGTTTTTTACGTTTTTCAAACCATTCAATATATTAATATGTAATTAAAAGTTTACCGCCTTTGTCCGCCTCGTAGCACAGTGGTAACGCATTTGGCTGCCGCGCATGAGGTCGCGGGTTCGATTTCCATAAGGGGTCAATATGAAATATTTATTTACACGTGATTTTCTTAATCATATTTAATGTGTGATACCTTGGTCTGGACCTTCATATAATAAAAAATTATCAACATTCACTGCACTCGTTTTACCAACGCAGTGCCCTATGCACCATTGGGTGCGGATAAGGGAAAGTAGTAGTAGTAACTTCCAACGAGAATTTCAGAGAAGTGACATTCCATACTTGAAAAATACTACCGTGTCCGAGGTGTCTAGTTACCCACTACGTCATCAATAGACATCTGCGTCATCACTAGTGCTGGACTCTTTAGATGGTGGAATTTGATTTGTTTGTACATTTTTATTTAGCTAGAAAAAAAATTCTTACAACTAATATATTACTTTTTTTTTTTTTCATCCATATATTTATTATTACATTAGTATTTTACTAAGGTTGCTTCTGAATTCATTTAATCCGTTTATTTCTTTGATAATAAGTGATGTTATGAAATGAACCCTTTGAAACGTATATTTTTAGAAATTTTTTTTTATTGAAACGCCCTTTCTAGTGAATTATTGTTCGAAGAGTAGTAGTAAAGGTTGCGCCGCGCCGACCATTCAATATTCCATACGGTTTTCGCTTTATGCGGAACAGTTTGCAAACGCCACAAGAAACTGTACAGTTTTCTGTACTTGGTAATGAATGATCGTGATCTTCACGTAATAAAATTCTTAATTGAAATGTACAATAATTAAAAAGATAATACCTATAATGAATAAGAAGAAAACCATAAATGGCGTATAATATTGTATTGTGTTGTTTTCTCTAAAAATAAAATAAAAACATCAATAATTACGCGTGTTGAACTGCCAAGTGTCAATTATAGTCCTTTAATTATTATAACGATGAAAGGAACTTAGACTACAACTCGTCTTGCAGCTACTTACGGAAGCGGACGATTGGAATATAACCGGGAGGTTAGGGATTGTGCTATTGCGATATTCTATATAATTCTTATGCCATTGGATTGAATGAAAATACATTTATAATAAATTATCTTCTAAACAGATTTGATATAATGAGGGCATTCAAAAGTAAAATCCAACCCTTTTTCAAACGTTTTCAGTAAAATGCTATGAAATTACTGTAGGTATAGGTAGTTGAACTTGGTTGACTCATGGTTGAACTGATTTAAATTTTCTGAACTCGTAGTTAGGTAGGTAGGTACCGTACCCACCCATTAACGCCCATGATAAAATGAATTCGATTTTTTACAATTTTTTAGACAATTTAGAGGATCATAACTTCTGCATTTGAGAATAGAGGAACTGACCTACACATTACGTTTAAGTATGCCTTTGCACTGGTCGAATTTTCCGTAAAGAAAGGTATATTTTTTGATAAAAATCTCAATGTAGATTAAATACACGACACAATGTAAGGCACAATGGACAGGTAACGGGCGCCGGCTGTCCTTATCTCGAACTAGACGTGATGCAGAGTCAATATTACGTAAGGTGCTCTGTTATAACCTGCTACACGGCACAGTGCGCTGTTGTGTGCCGCTCTACTACACGCCCTTTCCCGCGACACGGCGCCGGACAGGGGATGTTCAGCGGAGAACAGGAGACTCGGTAATAAGCGACGTGATAACGATTGCTTACCCATGGATGTTTAACGTTTTCGCGATCACAATGGAACACGCGTTAAAAGTTATCGATCGGGATTATTAAACGAGCGCTTCTAGTCGCGAGCCATTTCCCAAAATATATATTATTCGCACATATCTTCATTCAATCTTTCTCGAGTACCGTATTGCATTTAGCCGGTTTTCGGCAAGCCGAATATTGAGAAAAGCTGTCGACATAATAAAAAATCCGACAAGCGCGATGATTTGACGTTTGACGTACGGCCGCGATATCGCGTGCATCGGCTCCGCTCGGCTCAGATCGGCAATGCTCGACTCGGCGAACGCGGTATTGAACGAATGTCATTGTGATCGGTCAAATCGTTAGCGTTAGCACGTGGTTAGCACGTTTTTAACTACGTCGATAGTTATCTGTGATTGAGCTACAGGACTCGGCTAGTGTCACGGAGAAACTTAATATAATATACGTAAGCGCGACATTTCAATTTCAAACTTGGTTGTTGGACACAAATAAGATACATATATTTATTAAATAAAAAATAATAGGTTAAGCAATCCGCGTTTTACATTTTAGATTATCTTTAGTTTTCTGACGTAGATATTGGATCGGGTTTTCATAACTAAATTACAATATCGATGCTGATTATGGATTAATATGGTGAAATGAATTTTGCCCCAAAAATGAATTGTGCGCTCACATTGTGCAGTCGGTTGATGTGCCGGTTATATCATAATACATAATATTATAGTAATACGGGTGACATAACTCCTTATCGGCGGAAAGGGAGATAACTCTCTTTACTTTACTTTACTTTAGATCTATCTCTGGCGCGGTGACTATCTCCGGAACTGTAATTGCACTAGGTACAGGTACCTACCTATACAGACCTGCCTACACTACCCTACACATACACAACGTCTTCTGACTGCGTCACGATATGTAATGTCATGTTACTGCACTGCCTGGTGAGCTGTGGGACCTGGTTCCAATATATGATATGATATAAAACACCTTAGAACACGTAGCTGCACCATGGAAGATAGACACTGTTTAATCCCCAATTCTCGGATTCAAAACAAATCGAAACATTTGTCTTGTGGGCGGTCCATGGCGGTTGTTCTTTAAATTTCCGTGTCGCCACCTCTCTCATTTATTATAAGTGAACCTAAGTATGTATTTTTTACGGCTTCACAATTACCTATCTGACATATTTCTGTTCTATTATCATTTCTCCGGTCAATGTAATTTTTACCGCATTTATCAACCATTTATAATAATTTCATATGCTTTGGTGTAAAGTTCTGTTTGTTATGTTTTCAGGATTATACGCGCGTGAACACGTAGCGGGCTCGGCGTGCGAAGTAACGGTGCCCGTGCGCGTGGCAGCTGATGGCGCCTTCATGTCGCACACGCTGCGCGCCACGCACGGCGGCGTGGGCACGCGCGCGCGCCGCAGCCTGCGGCCCGGGGACCAGCTGGGCCCCGGGGACTCCCCCGACGTGTACTACAACATCACGGTGGGGGGGCGCGCCCTTCGCCTCGATCTCAGGTAAATCTACCGCCACCGCCACCGCCACCGCCCCTCACCGACACACGCCATACCCCATACCCCATATCCCATACCTGGCAGGCAGACGCTCATGCATCGACTTCATCTTTCTCAGCAAATTGAATCGTAACATTTAACTCCCCTTAATCGCTCGGTAATTGCACATAATTCCTCATATCCTTACCTCGGGAAACTGATTGGGAGACGAAAAACTTTGGTAGATACACACGGTAGACATTCTCCAACGAAGTGTTTCAGAATCAATTTATTACGTCCCAAGAGAAGCCAAAACATTCCTTTGTAAATATTTCCTTCTAAGTATTTCTAGTATTCCTACCAACTGCTTCTACTCAGTACGTATGAACAGTACATTAGCGTGTCCCAAGAATTTCAAAGTAGTTTTTAAAACGCATTTCCTTTTTTTGTTAAAACTACCAGAACCATAGCAATCCATGCCGACTTGAATCTGAAGATCTTCATTAGAACTCCTATATTTGTATTATTTTGTCATTATACGTATGTTTAATATTATGTAAGCTTGGTAGTATAATTATTACCATGAAGTTATATGAACTTCGGTTATTTTGAAGTCGCGGGTCGATCCCGATGGGCGTCAGTATGACATATTTATCAAATACGTTTTTCACATAAAAATACTTTATATGACTGGAGCTAAAGCGTAAGACTGATCATCTTGCCTTCATGAAACAAATTAAGATTCACTGCGCTTAATGTATCAATGCAGTGTCCTATGCACCATTGGGAGTGGATGAGGGAGACTAGAAGTACTAGTATTTTGATAGAGCTTACCCCTATAAATGGACATGCAGTATTATATTATAATATTTAAGATGTGTCTTTAACTATAAATAATAGCGTAAATCTTACGATTTTCGAGTAAATAATTTTTTAGAAAGAGGTTTGATTACCCTCGAAATCATTGCTTCCCGGTATGAGAATATTTATGAAGCGACTAACAAAGAATCCGAAAGTCGCATTCAAGTGACACCTACAAATTAAATGGATTTCATCGGCATAACTAACAAAAAGAAAAGAAGATATTTTTGTTCTCCCAAACAAAGCTAGGCTGACCACCCGACCAGGTTTTCTGAGTTAAATTAATTAATAAAAAAGCTGCTGCAGAACGCAACGAGCTGATGAAGAAAAAATAAGCAATCTTTTTCAGGTCAATAATGTTGGCATCATGCGAAACTTTACAAGAAGTGCTGTGTAAAAATTGATTCAAAATTAGATTATCCATCAGTGATCAAGAACTCGAACCTGGAATAGTAGTAGAGTATAAAAAGGAAGATAGTATTATTGTAGTTATTCCATGTACATATGATAAAGAAAAGTACCTTTTACACGCACTCCATATTTTTCGCAATACAAGTTCTCAAGTCCGAGTTTGACGGCCATCTTGGTTTCTCGTTATTTGATTGTAATAATCATTTTCATTTACGTAGATTGATAATTGAGGCAAAATTTAAAAAAAATAATGGTAAGCATTTTCGGATTCGTCGATATCTTGGAGCACGCTAATGTACATCTAGTTACTAGTAGTTGGCTCTTCCAAGAATCTTCGCCAAACTATTTCCTACAAAAAGGACACAAACGTCTGATCACCCCACCCCACCCCACCCCACCCCACTGTCCTGTACATAGTGTACAGTGTACATTCACCTGTAACACGCCCAATGGGTTTACACTCGGTGGATTGTTATTTCGACAGCATTCTTTAAGTTAGTGCAGACTGCCAACTGCGGCTGTTAGTCATCTCTACTAGTAGGGAACTATCACTATCATGAATGAATCTCTTTACTTTTTATGAAATAAACAAACCTTGCTTTAAATACTCGGTATGAACATAGAAACCAAGTAAATAAATAAACTACAAAGCTTTTACACATGACTCCTCTCCCTTATCCGCACTCAATGGTGCAAAGGGTACTGCACTGATATACAAGTGCAGTGAATCTACACATTATACATTACGTTATGTTATTTTTGTCATCATTAAGGTCATTTCGTTTTCCTTTGAATATGTCGATATTTGACCGTATTTTAGTGCGCCGCGCACTGTAAGAATAAGCCCAGTAATAGTATGTTTACACGTCAACATAATATTATCTAACTTGGGAGGACTGGATGCTAACGGACTGGATGCTGGATGCTGGATGCTGGATGGGTGGCCGATCGCTAGACTTGGAGGCCCACCGCCCGGGGTTCGTCACTCGTCACTCTGCGGCCCGCAGTTCGGACAAATTGGTACAGAATACGATACTATGCCGCGTTTCTCGGAACTTGAAAAACGAAACCGAAAAAATTCCGCAGAATGTAAGTGTGGGAATGGGAATGCAATAATCATCCGACGAGTATTCTCAGTAGGTATACACATATCTCCTCACTACTCTCTACCACTTCACACTTCACACACTACCTACCTCCTCACTCCTCACTCCTAACTACTCCCACCACCATGCACCACTATTGCAGATCCCTCGGTTGATGTGGAGAATGTTGGAAGCGCCAAGAATTTATATATTTGTATGCAACTCGATTTTTATCACACCAACTGTTTTTTGTAGAAGTTTTAGTTTTCATACTACTACTACTTCCCCTTATCCACACCCAATGGTGCATAGGGCACTGCATCGGTACACCATATTAACTACTATCAACTGTAAAGCCAGTTGCCACGAGGAGAACCTCCTTCACCTCCACTAACCGCTCCCTTCTGTTGCAGGCCGGAGTCGGAGTTCATATCGCCGCACCTGGTGGTGGAGCGGCACGGCCGGGCCGCGCAGTGGCGCGGGGGGCCCGCGGGGGCGGAGGCCTGCCACTTCCGGGGCCAGGTGGCCGGCCAGCCGCGCTCGCACGTAGCGCTGTCAGCCTGCCACGGACTGGTGAGTACCGCACACTGCTCTAATCCCTGCGCGCCGGGCTAGCAGCCTGGCTGGACAGACCGGCACGGGCGGCTAGCAGCCTGGCTGGACAGACCGGCACGGGCGGCTAGCAGCCTGGCTGGACAGACCGGCACGGGCGGCTAGCAGCCTGGCTGGACAGACCGGCACGGGCGGCTAGCAGCCTGGCTGGACAGACTGCCGCACGGAATATATATAAATACTTCGTGTCTCGTGTCGTGCGTCTGCCTTCATTAAGTTCCCGAGACGAGACGTCTGAATTCCTCAGTGCATCCACTTTGTATACCTAATACTTTACTTACTATAATAATACATGGCGTAACAAAACTCTAGGTACAACCCGAAAACTGGTGAGTCTACATCATATTTTAAGTCGAATGTGTAATACTTATGACTTTTTAAGCTGAACTTGAAAAAAAACATTCTTCTTTTATTAGCTCAGTAAAATTGCACAAATCCTATTAAATTAATATTTTTATTATTTTGCTTTCTTTATGGATAATGTTGATAAATGATATTTGATAACAATTGACAAAAATTTATAGAAAAAAGAAACTATGGGTCAAATAAAAAAAAAACTACAAAATCGACTCCAAACATGACTAGGATTCACTGGTTTCCCGCTTGTACATCGAATTTTGTTACGTCACCGCCGCCGTGTATAGCTCAGTCATCCCAAACTACTTAAATATGTATTATACATTCGTTCTGGAGTAAAGTGTTCTCGGTACTTACAAACATCACAATACATAATATCACCTTCCTACATAATTAGTCCCTGCTCTCTAGTTAATCACTCCTGAGGGTTACTGTGAGGATGTGGTAGCGATCAGAAAGGCTTCAGCCACTAATTACATATTCATTTCGTCATCTCTGTACAAGAAATCGTTTGATCGAGAGCAGGTAGCAAAATATTATAATACTAAATTAGTTTTTCTAAGGAACTTCTCGAAATTTTTATCGCGTAATAATTGAATTGGAAACCTAAGTATGGTATAGATATTTACAGTTTTCGCGTTAGTGCATAAATTACGTTTATTTGCATTCCGCGGCTATGTAGGTACCACCCGGAGTACCACAGCGTGGGTCCGCGTGGCCCGTGTGTGTCTCCCGACCGCATCAGACTGCACGGTACTATAGGCAGTCTCTCAGCTGATGTATAATGTACAAGAACCTAATGCTCGCTACTGCACCTGCCGACAACTGGACTGTCTAAATATTCTCTTCCGATTAACTTTATCTCTCGGTGGTACAGATTCTCGTGTACAAGATTGTGACATTTTGGGAGACCGCACCAGACTAAACAAGCGCCATCAGACTAAACACATCACTCGAGACAGTACCAGCTACCAGCTGCCAGTACCAACGTACGTGATGACTGCAGCAGGCAGTAGGAAGGAGGAAGGCCATATACCCGTCGCTACACTACTTATCTCTTCCTTATACTTTATTTATTAATTTATTTCCTGTCTCCTGTCTCCTGTCTCCTGTCTCCTGTCTCCTGTCTCCTGTCTCCTGTCTCCTGTCTCCTGTCTCCTGTCTCCTGTCTCCTGTCTCCTGTACGTATGTCAGTCAGTAAACTATCGAGTGTGATTGGACAGCATTATTACAGGAATATAATGTTTTAGTTTATGGATATACATATATATGGGTAGATAGGTACATTAAACTATCAGTACTAAATATATTCCAAATTAAGTATAGGTTGGGTAAAACATAAAATACGAAGAGTCAAGTAGATACAGTTACTAGACTTAAGCGCACTTTATACGGAACAGTAAACTGTACAGTTTCTTGTACCGCACATAAATACTGTGCGGTGTGAATTTTACCTTTACACGGCACAGTTTAAACAAACTGTCTGTAGGCATGCGCAGAACGCGACAGTCGGACGTTTCAATGTTTTCGTACTAATAATCTCCGTCGTCGTCTATCTTATCGATTTTTTGCAGATCTATCGATTTTCGGGAGATTTAACGAATCTACTGAAAATGTACAACCGATTGTCCGATTTTTAAATAATATTAATTTTAAAGCATTTATTTTATGCAATTATAAGCGCAGATAAATTCAATATATTATGAATATGTTTAGAACACCATTCATCTGTCAAATAGTCGATATTCGGTATTTTGAATCTCGATCTAGGATTTCTGTTACTATATTTAGTACTGATCGCTTTATACAGGACAATTAGCAAACTGCGCAAGAAACTGTACCTACGGTTTACTGTCCAGTATAAAGTGCGCTTTAGGCACCTGTTCACCTGTTCACTGTTGCCGTCCCGTACATTATTTTCGCGTCAGATATTTTTCTACGGAGTCGTAAAATTTACATAAGAAATCGATTGAAATATTTTATACGCAATTAAAAGACTCTGAATAGAACTACACTCGGTTTTACACTTTGATTCATAGATTGGCTGACGGTTTAATGGCAGGTTTTATTTTCCGTCTATCAGTTGTAATAAATATAAGGGTCGGTGAAAGGATAGCAACATATCTAGATCCAACATACAACACACAACATACAACATACAACATACAACATACAACATACAACATACAACATACAACATACAACATACAACATACAACATACAACATACAACCCGCACCTCGTGGGAGTAGTTTGGTATTCGACTGTAGAATTTATTTACAACAAGACGTATTCACATACCTATAAACATGTGGAAATTGCGCGTTTCGGTAGTCATGCTTGTGCACGCGCTCGCGCTCAGTCGTGCTCGACTCGAGCCGATTATTTTATCATTTCGTTCTTTAAACGGATTTAATAAAATAATAATTATAAAATTTATGCTAGACGCACGTTGTAGTTGTCATAACAATTATTTAAATAAAAAACATTTATAACTTCTGCGTCCATTAATTAATTTTGTATTGAAATAATTATTATGTACTGTAATTATTACAATGTTTTTTTTTTTATTATTTAAATAAATACTTTATTATTATAGTTATTTGGCAAAACCTAATTTAAGGGTTGCTACATTTTTTAAACTAAGCTATATAAAAATGGGATAAAATATTGTTGTGGTAACGGTGAACTGAATATGACAAAATATATATCTTGAAGTCCACAATAAGACCACGTGATTACAGCTTATTGAAATTTTATCATAAACGATGACAGCCGACTTCAAATATTGAATTTAGATTTAGCAAAGTTGGGTAAGAAATATACCTAGTAGTAGTAGGTAGTTATATCCATGTCTTAAGGTAAGAATATTAGGTAAGACGTATTATGACAATTATTTGTCAAATAAAATTACAGCGGAAATCCATAGTATTTTTATTATAATTTTGATAAAAACTCGCGATATGAGTTCCACCTCTTAATGTTACCAGACTTCTGTCTAACTTTTGGTGTAATTATTGATGTTGATTAGGGACACAAATCTTCTGGGCTAGATACCAGAACTAGACTACTGTCTAAAAATCGATGTGGGCAACTTTACTGTCTTATCCTTTTTTTTAAATTATTTAACCACCTCAACAGGCCAGGAGGCCCAATTACAGAGGGGAACAACATTACAAACACCCAGGCTTGAGAAAAATCACTTTTTATTTTTGTGTTCTTACCGGGAATCGCACCCGGAACCAGCGTCTTAGCCATTATGCTACGGAGGCCGCCTGTCCTGTTTAAAATGTCCCATAATTTGAAAACAGGTAGAAACAAAATAATTAGTTCGTGATCCCGTGCTCCGTCTCGTACTCACATAATTACAACTAGATTGCTACTTTCTATCACCGTTGATTTCAATAATCCAGTCCGGTAGGTGGCTGTCGCGTCGCTCCCCGCTCCCCGCTCCCGCTCCCCCGCTCCCGCTCCCCGCACACCGACGGCGACTGGGGTAACGCACCTCACTTTATTTCTAGTATTCTATTTCTGCACATCCTGAAAATATTTCGGCAGAAACACTCATTACTTCCTCGTAAATAGATTGCCATGTGCTCTCACTAATTATACTGGGGAATGTTTTATGTTTCTAGACTCTAGACTCTAGACGGTTACCACAGGTTTAGTTGCAGTAGTAGGTAGTAGTACCACAGGTGCTGGTTCAGATATAACTACGTAATTATATACCTAATTATCAGCTTATGAATACTTTACTTATTTACACTGTTCCATATTTGTAAACAATTAAAATAAAAATACTTTTACATACTTTCCTATTGGTAATCTCGTTGGACCTAATGGATGCGGGCCTGACGTAGGAGAAGGCTACAGAGTTGGCCAGCGATAAGGCCTCCTAGGAAGCTGTAGTGGTATCCATATGCTCCACATAGGAACTAATGTGGCTAAAGAAGAAAAAAAGCTTTATTGTTACTTTGGTTTATTTTAAAGTTATTACTTTTTAAGCTTTTTTACTAACTATTTAGATAGATAACAAATTTAGATTTTCTTTATGTAAAATGGAGAGTGGTCGTACTACATTACTACATGGTCAACATAATAATATACAGGGTGTAACAAAACTCGATGTACAAGCGGTAAACCAGGGAATCTACATCATATTTAGAGTCGAATGTGGAATATTTGACTATTGAATCCAAGGTAAGCTTTCAGAAGTACCTACTGAAGATTAAGTTAAATTGCGTGAATCCTTATTAAATGCTGTTTTGTTTTTATTTTGTGTTCTTTAGGAATAGTATTAAGTTGACCAAATAAATGGTATTTGATGACAATTTGCAAAAAATTATGGAAAAAAAATCAAATTAGAAATCTATAGGTCAAATCAAAATAGGTTTTTCTACAAAATCGACCCAACCAATATGGGTTCCAGAAAGGAAAAAGCACCGAAACTCTTCTTCAAAGTTTTCCAATCAGATAAATAATGAGTTAAATAACAGAAAACATGTATTGGTCTTGTTTATTGATTTTTCTAAGGCTTTTGATACTATTAATCACTCCAAATTGTTAAAATATTTAAAAATAATAGGTATAAGGGGCCCAGTATTACATTTATTTGAGAATTATCTGTCTAATCGCTCCATGACTGTTAATATCGATGGCTTTAAAAGTGAGTTAAGAGATATTAATGCTGGGGTTCCGCAAGGATCCGTATTGGGACCTATTCTATACATAATTTATGTTTCCTTTATAAAGAACATCTTTTTACATGTAAAAATATTACGTCCTATGCGGACGACACTGCATTAGTAATTTCTGATGAGGATCTGCATGATTGTAATGAAATGTTACAACAAGACAAGATAATCTGCAGAATTGGTGTCACGATGCGGGACTCATTATAAATTCAAAAAAAACTAAATTAATGCACATAAGATCGCCACACGCTAAAATTGCTATGTTGCCTATGATAAAATCTCATAATTTTGACTGCCTTCATGTTGCCAATAACTGTAGAACTTGCTCATGTGATAACATAGAGATTGTTAATGAATATATGTATTTGGGCATAACCATTGACTGCTTCTTTAAATGGAATATCCAAACCTTAAATACTTGTAAAACGTTTAAGATCTGTTGTTGGACAAATATTTAAATTAAAATTTTTGGGTTCCTCTACCTACTTTAAAATTGATATACTTGTCTCTCGGGGAATCAGTTATAAGATATGGCATCACTGCTTGGGGGCACACATGTGCAACTATACGTCAAACATGTTCAAAACGTTCAAAATGCCCTTGCCAAATTAATTGTACCACCAAATATATTTAGTCAAAGACATAATGTTCCAACAATGTTTAAATATTTAAAAGTACTACCTGTGAAGGGATTACTGTGGAATAGAATCATTTGTCAAAATATGTCTGATAACACATATAAAAATAAATTATATCACACATATACAACTAGATTCACATCCATGGACGGATTAATTGTGCCCAAAACCAAAAATAAGTACGGGCAGAGAACTCTAGAATACTTAATTCCCAAAATATTTAATATGTTGCCCTATGAACTTAAATCGTGCAATAATGCAAATAAAATTATTTCTATTCTAAGGGTTTGGTTGGAAGATAGAACTTTTTTTATATTGATGTACCATAATTTATATATATTGATTCACCATTGCATTATCTCTATTCCTTTTATGTATATTTTGTGAACTTTTTTATTTTTGTTGTATTTCTATGATAAATTTATTTTTTGCTAATGGCTCCTGATGACAAACGGCAAAATTGCGGTTTATCGGGACGGCATTATTTTGTTTTTCTAATGTTATGTTTTATTTTCTTAATAAAGAACAATTAAAAAAAAAAAATTAATTAAAAAATATATATGATGTGGATTCACTGGTTTCACGCTGTACGTCAAGTTTGTGATACGGTGTATACATACTGGACCAAATGATAACAAATATTATATATGTACGTTAAATAAATAAATACATATTATTTATTATTTTAGTGAAGGATAAGTGAGGAATTGAGTGATTCTCGCAGAAAAGAATTTAAATTAACAAATAAATTAATTTATTCACCCGTTCCTCTCGGTGTTTTATTGCGATATTTTCGTTCAGCCAACGATTTTAACGATTCAAGCTTCAAGCACTTAAAGAGGACCATAAAACTACGAACTGTGGAATTGTTCCTCCCGCAATATTAGCCCATCCTAATAAATAATTATTCATACTGTAAATAATAATAAATGAAAGTGGTTATGTGAAAAGTCGGAATAATCGGCGTGCGTGCAAGAGAAGACGTATGAATGTGGAGGAAGCAACGCATGTGTGCCAAGACATGAATCATGTGGTTTTTTATCCTCTCTGCTTACCCCGTCGGATATACTGGCGCTGACTGGAGCCTTCAGGACGGTGTCAAGCGCGGCTCTCCCTGTCCTTGCTGGGCTCCCTGAACTCCCGGCAGGCTTGGAGGTGGTGCACCAGCTCCATGAGCTCACCTTAGTGGCGGATCCTAGTTGTGCTTGCGGGGCCGGGGCACCCAACCAGACCGCAGAACACATTCTCTGGCATTGTCCTTTACTGGAGGATTGCCGGGAGACCATGCTGGACGGCATGACCGAGGTCATGAGGCCGGCGTGGAATCCGGACTTCTTTGCGAACAGGGGTAATTTCGAGCAGCTTACGCTGTTCGTGGATGCCTGGGTGCAGAGATGGGATATTCTCAGGGGGTGAAAACCCCCAGTAAAATGGAACCTAAATACAACGATTAAAAGGGTAGAAGTAGAGATTGCATGAGTTGAACAATAGGTGGTGAAGGGACGTGGACTGAACTGACATTTGTGCACGTTTTGTTCCGTAAAAGGAAGTATCTAGAACTAATAGATTGCTTAGTGGGGTAGTCCCGGGAGGACTCGGTGTATGCTCGCTGGGGCGGCCCGTCCCGGGCTGTTTGTGTGTACGTTCGTGGAGCTCTCAAATTATATCCCACCCCTCAACTCAATTGTATTGTGTCCTTTTTGTATGGTACGGCAGGGGACGTATGAAATAGTGTCTGCCAGATAGCTAAACTAACATTACCCTACTACTGTTAATTTGGGCCGACTATGGTTGGTTTGGGAGATGGAAACAATAACAATTATAATACATAAGCTGAGACCAGTGGTAGGGGCAATAAAAGCATTTGTTCGCGTACATAACTTAAATTCATCCGTATTTTTTTTATCACACTAACAATCTTAAAATTGCGGTTTAGCTTGTTGAAAAGATCGGTAGAGTTGGCTGGACTGAAAAAAGACTCAATAGTCTTTAAAACAGTCTAGGGAAAGGGTGGGGCTTTCATTACCCCTTCGGAAAATTGGCGTGATGGTTAGTTAGTTAGTTACTGTGATATGCCATTCTGAGTTCATTGGCGAGAACTTTAACTCTTCTGATAATAATTCCCTCCCATAGTATTAGATTGGAAACACACGTCGTAATGCCTAGTGAATACACGTTATGATTCACATAAAATAATACAAATATTTCGCCTTAGTGAAAAACATATGTACCTACTTAATTATAGAACTTTACAGTTTCACAAAATATGAGACAAAACAAGAGGTAAATGTGTACTTTTTTATTCTTTTTTTATTTTACTGCGTGGGAATAGTAACTATATCCTGAACATTGATAACAAGAAGTCATTAAAATTAGTACCGGCCGAATATAACAAATGCGGGATATTTGAACAAATCTTGAAGAAATAACAAGTTGGGTAGGTAAGTTACTGATTGCATTTTACAAATACTTATTTTATGAAATAATCAGTCCGACAAGGAAAGGTTATCATAGTTGTACGACCTCCGATTCATTAATAAAGTTATAAATGTTCCTTTACTAATTAACATTATAAACAACATGATATTTTGTGTGAAATCTGTTTAACTGTTGAAAGAAATTTACTGTTTTTGTTATATTATACAATATGTGGATTGTAAAACCAGCTGGCCCGGCAGGCCTTGTTCTGCCCTTTCCTACCCCTACCGCTACCCTACCGCTTCCTCTACCGCTACCTCTACCAACTAACCCGCTACCCCCCTACCGCTACCCCATACCGCTACCCCTACCGCTACCCCTACCGCTACCCCTACCGCTACCCCTACCGCTACCCCTACCGCTACCCCTACCGCTACCCTCCTACCGCTACCCCTACCGCTACCCCTACCGCTACCCCTACCGCTACCCCTACCGCTACCCCTACCGAGGCGAGATGAGTCGTACAAAAAGTCAGGGACTTTCGATAAGGTTCCTGTATAAAATTGCCTTGAAAATACATTGAACAGTATTCCATTTTCGCTACATATATATTATATGGAGCATAAACTGCCTGCAAGATTAGCCATCGACCGTCATTTCCCGCGCATCTTCCTAAGTCGGGCGCCCTTTCCTTACAATTATCCAACATATTTATAAAAATCCATTGCCTTTATTTAAATTATTATATATTTACTAAATCTTTATTGATTTCGTTTTCTTTCGGTCACTTGTTTTTAAAGATTTTCTCAGCACAATTAAAATAAAAGCTACCAAAGCACCTCCAACATTTTTTATTAATGTACCTATTTTTTTTAAAATCTTTATTTTGTATTTCTTTTTTATAACTATTGTTTTGGAAATTAAATATTTATTTTGTATAATATGCCCCCTGGGCGTAAAATAAGTCAATAAAACGGCATAATTTGGTACCTATCCGAAAATTGCTACACCTTTTAAAAATAAATGTCAATGAGAAATACACAAACAAAATAGTATTATGCAAAATACAAGGATCGGCGTTGTTACGGCCCGGCCAGCAGCGGCAGCGGCAGCGGCAATACAAATGTCCATGTCCAAAATCAACAATACTGGTTTTTAAATCCTACTTTTATTCATAATACACGCGATAATCTTTGAAATATGAAAAAGAAATTAGAATTCAACAATTTATGAGGATTTTTTTCTCAGAAACCGCGAATATGTGTCTAAAGTCAGTACAAAAATGCGGGGAACAAATATTGATTCCATATACCTACTGACATGTCGCTAATATCCGACCGTAGATTGTCCAGGAATAGTCGTGCGTTGGATGGTCACTGGTCACAAGTGAACGAGGATGTTCTCTCAGCCAAGTACCTGCTATTAGTATCCAGTACCCAGCACCCAGCACCCAGCACCCAGCACCAGCACCCAGCACCCCAGCACCCAGCACCCTAGTATATACAGATCTCGTATTACGGAACGAGTGTAATGGCCAAATAATGATAATTGCTTCCATGTCAGTTCACCGACATTCGATATTGAAGTCGAGGTCACGGCGGGGCGTCGGAAAATCTTTATCCGAATTGCTTCATTTTAATTATAGCCCAATTTTGTATTAGTGCACGATCATCATACTACTGAATATAATCATTATCCTAAGTCTGTTTTCTACCTACCGCCATGTTATTATTTCATGACGGTTCATTATGAAATTACGGTTCTGATATTTTTTGAATAGGTACCAACTAATATTTAAATAATTTGGATTGTGCAAATACTGAATTTATTTTTTCCGTTCTGATTTCTGTTTCTGAATGTCTGATTTCTGATTTATATATTATTATATTTTAGTATAACACCTATACTAAATATATGACCGTACTCGTGGGCAATCAACGAGGAAGGCATTATAATAAAATAAACTTGCATCAAAAACTACACTCAGTTTCTCATTTGCGGTGGAATTAGAACTTTCAAAAGTGAAAAATTCGTTATAAGATGATAGTGGAATTATTAAAAAACAAAGTTTGTTTTGCAAAGCCTAGCGCAGGAAGTTGTGTAAGGGAAACAGGCCAGCGCAGCGCTTCGATTCTGTTAACTACTGCGCAAACGATTTTGTAACTAAATATCGTTTGCGCAGAAGTGTCTAAAAACTTAAGAGAATCGCACCGCAGGAAGCGAGACGTATAATACGTCAAATTTTTGAGAAAATAAGTTAAAAAATAATGGTAAAGTTTAAGCCAATAATATAAAAATCTATGTTTTTGTTGACTCTAAGGTCATTCTCAAAACATTGTCGAAACTAGTCAGTATTTGTTAAATAAAAATAAACATGTATTACAAAGTTATTAAATTAAATTAAAATTTACAATGATTTACAAAGCGAGTAGTTTTTATTTATTGTAGCAAATATTAAATTAAGATGAGTGTTGGTTTTAATAAACACGAGATTACAGGTAGTCGGTAGTAGGTAGTAGGTAGTAGGTTAGTAGGTAGTAGGTAGAGGTAGTAAGGTAGTAGGTAGGTACATCTGAACATCCTGGGACAGACGTAACAGGACGGAGTAATAGAATAAATTAGAAATAAAAATGTAGTAAGAGTCGCTTCTACACATAATAACAGGAATTCATTTGAATATGAATTTTCATATTATTATATCGGATACACACATATTATCAGAAGAGCTGTATACCGACTACAATCAATACTAGCGAAACCCACCGGACCCAAAGTATTGGGATTGGAAAATATCCCATAATACGAGTAGTAGTGATATGCGTGTGTTTTATTATTTATTATTGAACTACTTCAACCGGAGATTGTTAAGCCAAGCACATATATGTGTGAAAATTTCGTCTCAAGATAAAGAAAGTAGTCTGTCATTTATTAGATTATTATTGTAATTTTCTTACTTCGTTGCTTCCACCACAAAATTTACCTTACTGTCAATTTTTGCTTTTTGGACTAAAATATACAGTATTGTCCGCAATGATGACCCCCACCACTCGGCAAAGTTCTACGACAAAAAAATTATATGTACAAAAATACTTGTATACAACAAATTATACAAGTGGCAATTATTCTTTAAACAAAATTCCAAAAGTAACATTGTCATTATATTTTTAGTATATTTTAAGTTTTGTAAAAATAAAAAATAGCAGAAAAAATATTTATTATACATAATATACGTGTTTTTTCACTTTCCTCTAAAATGACGTTTTCGCAGTTAGGTAATTTGGCGGTGGACGCGACGACTTGATAGTTAAAGAAAACAACTGTCATTTATGTTTAGTAATTTAAAATGAAGACTTTTTACAAAATATTTACCTGCTTACTATACTCGTACATGTTGTACCTACTGACGTTGAACATAATATGTGGAGTATTCTCTCCTAGGACCTGCTAGAATGTTGAGTGCATCTAACTGTGTGGCTGCTGGTCCAGGGGTTCCCTCCCCCTCCCCCCACCCCCTCCCTCAGGAAAACAGGTTCCCACTGCTAGTACGTGAAATGTGCCCATTCATCTCAACCAGTTATTACTTTTCATTTCTCTAACAGAAATGTTGTCAGAAATCCTCGACGCTGGCTGATGCTAATACTGTACCTGTGTACATGATCCCCATAATACGCACGTGTTACCGATGTGATGGGATTATCTATAATACTGCCCGCCAAGTGTCTACATGTCTACATGCCACATTTTAGCACATCATTTAAGTTTTATATTACGATATAGCGTGAGCACTGAGCAGTGTGCAGTGTGCAGTGTGCCTTGCTATGTAGCGGATTATGCAGCAGACTACTGACTACTGACTACTGACTGCTGACATGAGCCTCACATTATGGAGTACGTTCACCCACCGGCCCCGCGGCCAGCACCGCGCACCGGAGCGGAGGTCTCGGGGGACCCTGGGCCGGATCACGTGCCAGGAATGTAGAGCCTCCATTGTCCCCGAACATTCCGATCTCCGCGCTAACACATGTCATGTGAAGTAGTGTAATTAGCACGCGCTCCGTGTACCGCCCGCCCGCGCCGCCCGCGCCGCCGCCGGTCTGCTTCTGGTCTAGCAGCTCAGTTCGGGAGCTCCCAGTCACGTGTCACCACCTCACCACACCTGTCTGTACTATCAATCTTCACCTATCTGTCCTATTCCTTATATACCTACATGCTAGGAAGTTAGGTCGGTACAACCGGCTCCTTTTAGATAAATAACACAATGTTTATTATTTATTTGTTTTTTGTCTCCACTTGATTTCCGCGGGTGATGAATTATAGATAAAATGATTATGCTGCAAGTATTAGAAATTATTTTGTAGCGCAGCCATGTTACTCATACTGCATGATGAATACATTTAAAATATTATTAAAATATTTTCAAATTTTCTAGAATAGGTAAAGCTTTAGTAAGGCAAAAAGAGTCACTCTACTTCTTGAGAAAGCCTCATTATCTTTTTGTGTTGTACAAATAAAGAGACAACAGCAACCAGATATATGAAGACTTTTCTCAAGCATCCCCTGTAACTAACAGTGGGGTAATGGGTAACCCCTGTCCCTGTGACTATCCTAAGGTTAATTCTAACATTGTTGCATTTTTTTAGAAAAAATATATTATCTTTTGCAAAAAAGCATGAAATCTGAATTAAGTCAATTAATATTCTACAGTGCACGCTAAATACGTGTATTTTTAATATATGTTTAAACAATACGTATTTAAGTAGATTCAAACAATGTAGAAGATAATAAATCATATTTAAATTTATTTTCATTTGTATGTAAATCATTTTTATACATTTTTATCCTTATAATAATTTGCATTTCAAAGAAATCAAAATGATTCCTCAACACTTGCACTCGCCATATTGGATTCCACAAAGCGCAGTATAATATTAACAATTCGTTATTTCGTGTCGAATGCGAATCTCGAATGTTGAATCTACTAGACTTGAGGTCACACTGCGTTGTGCGAGTACTCGTACTTACTACTTACCAACACTCGTATAAGGAAAACTACACAACACCGGAAACTATTCGTCTCGTGTTTTACTAATATTACTATTTTGCGAGATATTAGGAAAATTAATAGTATTGAATACACGTACTACCTACCTGTGTATGTGTGTCTGTAGTCATGTATGTGTGTGTGGAATCCGAGGTAAACTAACAGCCACAAATATTCATACGCACATGAATATGAAATTAGTACATAAGAAATATAAAGAAACAATATATTTATGTTACCTACAGCAGCAGCATTTAAAAAACTTGTAGCTAAAGAAAATTTATATTGAAGATAATAAAAGAGATATAATTATTTTCGGTTAGTTTTTAATGGATAAAAAAAGAAATAGTCTTCATAATAGTATAGGTATATTATAATATTATCAAAGCGTAACATGTGATCTATCTATACAGTATACAGGGTGTACCAAAACTCGATTTACAAGCGGGAAACCAGTAAAACCTATTAGTAGTCCTTTTTGGAGTCGATTTTGAGGAAATTTTATTTTTATTATTTTTATTCGAGAAAATTGAGTACCTACCAAGTAAACTTTTTTTCGATTTTTTTTTCCAAATTGTTATCAAATATCATTTATTTAGTCAAATTAATACTATCCACGAAGAAAACAAAATTTAAAACCGCATTTTAATAAGGATTTGTGCATTTTTAATTAATCTGGCATTCTTAAGCCTAGGTTAAAAAGTCATTTTACAAATTCGACTCCAAATATGATGTAGATTCACCAGTTTTCGGGTTGTACTACGAGTTTAGTTACACATGTATATGTATATGAGTTATTTCTCCCAAGGATCCATATAATTGATGAGTGTCTTTTCATATTTTTTCCACTTTGTCATGTGTCATCCAGTCAGTCGGTAGATTCTTGTAGGTGGTACATATAAGAGCACATCTCGAAGGTTTCCAGTCTGTCAGCTCTTATTACATGTTAGTTAGTATATATATACGAGTATTAGTAGAAGCAGGATCATCTGGTTCCCGTGGTGTGATGACGTCACTCGGCATTGACAAGGTTGTCTGTTGGTGTACGTGTACACGTGGATATATATAGTGTAGGTATAATAAGCAATATGTAGGTGCGAAGTGCTGACAGCAGCGGTCGTCTACCTTTACTATAGGACAGGGACAGGGACAGGGCAGGGGTCGCCAGACTTTCCAAACAAAATGCAATGAAAATACACAAATATCAAACAACTCTAGCGACCGCGCAAATTTCTGGAATTAACTGTAGCATCCCCATTCCCCATATACTTTCCACGCGGCACTATAACCCGTGTAACGATCCATTCATTTATTTTTTTTAATGCAAAAAAACTATTCAAAGATACTATAGAATCTATAGTATCTTTGATATCTATAGTATAGATCAATAAATATTAAAAGAACCGTCAATAAAATACAACCTTGTAATATAAATAGAATTATTATGCAGTTTTTGTTTTTTATCTTCAATACTTGAATGACCATAATGGTTTTATTATAATCATTCGTCAGAGGTACTAAGATGATATTATTTTTTCACATTTTTGCTAATAATTAATGAGAGAAAACTGAAAAATAAAGCGCTGGCGATGGCGATGGCGATGGCGTAGTTAGTGAACTGATGGAGATTCGCGATGGACTATGAACTATGAACTATGAACCGCGCCTCCGCGGGCTGCCGACCGGCGACCTCTGCCTCTGGTCAGGGTATAGCTTGTTACTCGGACATTTCCTTTTTGTTTTCTTTAGTCTTACGGGGGCGTTGATAATGATATATTCGACCTAAAATGAAGAGAACTGTTTTCGATTTTACAGATTTGCGGAGCAAAAAAGTAGGTTTTTAGTGTAATAAATTACACACAATTTTATTAATCGTAATAACTGGTTTCATTATCATAATAAATTTAATATCCTAGTTATTTTAGTAATTGTTTTCAAGTGGTTTCAGTAATAACAGAGTGCAGCACGCGTGGGATTTCTGCATAATTTACTGAGACGAGTCTGGACTCGAGACACGTCATACATATTATGCTCGTAGAATGCATATTAGGTTCTACAAATATAATCTTTTCTAACAGCGATCTGCACATTATTTACTATCTGCTGACTCAGTACTGATACCAAGGCATAAAGTTTCAAAAGCTAAACAAACTTGTGCAGTCGCCCAGTTACTCTCCTCCCTCCTACAGGTACAGGCCAGGACAGGGTGAGACAAATATTCTGTAATAACGAAACACCTGTCACTTGGTCACCTCTAGCTTACCTAAGTACACAGAGACCAGTGCAGTGGCAATAACTAATCCTAATTAGTTATCACTACACAAGATAGACAAGAGACTGATTTATAAGGAAAACAGAACAGTGGCGGTGGCGGTGGCTAATCTGGGGACAGTGGCCTGCTGACATTGCCCACTTTATAACAATACTTGTGTTCCTGAATTTCCACTCTCACATTAGCAGTGATGACTGGTCTGCTACCAATTTACGACTACGTAATCCAGATATTTTCAGAGATGGGCGCTTCTCCTCCAATACGGGGTATTACAGATTACAGTCCACTCTCGTATGTGCAGAGTACAGTAGATTCGCAGGGGTACAACACCACCGCACCCCCGACCCGCCGCCCGAAACAGGAAGAATCAGCTTTCCACCTAATTTCTGTAACATCGTAAATTCAAAAGAAGAATTAGTAGACAAGGTATTCCAAATCATAGAAACAAATTACCAAAATCGTAGCGCATGTGACTACCGTGCATGAGGTCGTTTATTCAAGATTTATTTATTTACATGGTATTTCCATATTAATATTTCACATGTGATACCTCGCACTGGAACTGAAGCGTAAGACTGATCATCCTACCTTCAAGTAATAAAAAATGAGCAAGATATACTGCACTTGGTGGCCATTGGGTGCAGAGAATGGAAAGTAGTAGTGGTAATAGTAACTCCCGCCTCCCCCTCCCGCCACCCAACACACACCCCCTGGTGACGCACGTGTGCAGTGTGCACATAACTAGATGCCGAGATAATGTCGCTGGCCAACACTATTGCTTATTATAATCATATTATCAACACCCATCACCAAACAAAAAAGTTGACCCCCTTTTCATTAAAATTTTTTATCAATTTCTACATCTACTTAATATTCGTAAGTTAATGTAGTTAGGTTTTATTAGGTAGGTACCTACTTACATACTTCGGACAATTAAAGAATGAATCTAAACCTGTCACTATTATAGGAAAAGTAGGTAGTGTTGGTAGAGCAGCGTGTCATGGTCATGATGATACGAGTAAGGGCGGAAGCAGGTAGAAGCAGGCGAGAGGAGGTGATGGATGATGGCGGACCGCTGGCGCTGGCGGCCGTCAAGCAGTCTGACCGCTCGCGCTCCCCGCCACAGTAGCTGTACCAGGAACCAGTGTACCTGTATGTCGGAACACGGGACTCCTCACCTCACGCGCGGACGGTAGTTACCTACTAGTACTGTACCTCCTCACCGAGCCACCGCGCACCGAGTGGAGACGCCACCACCAAACAAAAGAAAGATTATATTTACACCCGCAACTGAAATTCAACAATCATATTTTCTATAA
Source organism: Micrasema minimum (assembly GCA_022494985.1). NCBI lineage: Eukaryota > Metazoa > Arthropoda > Insecta > Trichoptera > Brachycentridae > Micrasema > Micrasema minimum. The sequence continues at coordinate 379 of JAGVSP010003496.1, read as the reverse complement.
GCCCCAAAGCCGATTACATTCCGACAGATCTTCATTTATGACGCGACATCAACACCATCGTTGATTTGTATGAGATTGTAATACATGCCAGGCAGGTAGGTAGTACATAACGATGTCGCTGTCGAAAGCTTTCGGTACCTTATACCTATTACCTATTATTGATTTTCATTTGATAGTCATGATTACATACAAATTAAAAATATTAAATAGAGTGAGACGTTTTTAATATACAAAACACACAACCTACATAAGAATCAATATTTCTGTACCTACCTAATAACAATTTAAATAATCAATAATCTAATAATACCCACCAAAAAAACGTCAGATTAATGTCCTTCAGCACTTGGTCTCCCCAATTCTTGAAATTAAGTAAATA